>JARYSY010000017.1:0-78330 GCA_031081805.1 Schwanniomyces etchellsii | reverse complement strand
ACAACAGTTCTGACAATGGCTCCAGTGCTGCTGGTTCTAACAACAGTTCTGACAATGGTTCCGGTGAAACTGGTTCTAACAACAGTTCTGACAATGGCTCCAGTGCTGCTGGTTCTAACAACAGTTCTGACAATGGTTCCGGTGAAACTGGTTCTGCTACTACATTCCTTACTGCTTCAACAACCCAAAGTAGTGCTGTCCCTTCTGCAGTCGCACCTACTGCATCAGTGAATGAAAATGGTGCAGGCAAGGTGAAGTCAGGATATTTATTCATGCACTCATTATTGGCTTTGGTTCCATTCTTAATCTGATTTGAACTTTATACTTTCGCTTTAAGATTTCTACCATATGAATACCCCACTTATTAATATTTCGTTAAAAATTTTGAACCTTTTAGATCTCAAGTTTATTTCGTTTACATTATTTCATAATTAATATATTTAATATTATTAATTTCGATGCAGTTAATAAAGTCAAAATGTTGAATTTGCCCAGTTGGAAAATGTTCTGACAGTGATTCAAATTCTACATCGCTGTGCACGTGTTATTTATATTCCTATTAATAGGTATATGTGTTAGCAACTAACGTTTAAACTTATCAACATTCGTTTTATTTTGCTTCCATTGATCTTAAACATATATTGGATAAGGTCTAATTTCACGTCTCAAATTGAGCCGTCTCCTGAAGGGATACGACACAAATACCTTTGTGTATTTTTCGGTCAACTAAATTAACCACAGTATATGCAAATACTAATCCTAGTGATATCTTGGAGATAGCTCTACTACTTGACTCCTCACATGCGATTAGCGGTTCCATTGATACATTTTGTAGGAGTTTCACGTTTCACACCCTTAGGCATATAACCACTAATATGTTGTTACTGTGTTATTCACATTTTACTCGAGTCAAACAATAGATTCCGCCGTGTAAAGTGTCGAAAAAATATCACAATGCACCCCAGTGGGATATCCAGTGATTCCTGGAATACATCCATACCATACCTTCTTATCGAGCAATTGAAATTCCACATCTTCTATTTCCATATGTGGCGGTTATATTTTACATCAAGTTAGCATGAAATGTCGCAAATTTTCATTTGAATAACCATTTATGTTGATGTACTATATATAAGTGATAACCGTCTATTACTGAATGCTGAAAATCGCTTTAATACGTTTTCTTATATCGCGTATACAATTGTATTGTGATTCGTTCAACTATTCCTATTTATATTCAAATCTAGAGTAAAAAAGAAAGTATATTTTTATGTGTTACGAAAGCCACCTATTCAATCGTATTATTGTTGGTGATAAGATACCGGGGCGCACATGTGACTCCTAAAATGACTTTATGTTTAATATTTATCACGACCGATTAATGCCTCATTATACGGAAGCTATAACTATATTGATGTGAAATAAATGAAGTTCATTTGAAGTATACAAGAATGATATTTTGTGAATCAATTAAGGATATATGACGCTCTGTACATTACGAGGATGAACTGAACAATGTAATAATTGTCCTATGAATACTCATCAATGAGCCCACCTCTGGGGAAGTGAATCAAAATATTGCTCAACTTGGAAGTATAAATAAGGGCTTTTATTTTTGCAGATGTTAATACAATTAGTCGAGCGAATCAGAATACAACTAATCATTGTGTTTACATTTTAACATATGAGAATATGCTAAAGCAGATTCCTAAAATTCTCTTATATTAAGGCGGGTCAGTTTTTACTCTATGTTGTGATTTGCTCTACTATTTTAAATATTCCTAGCAAAACTAGGATTCAGAAGATCACCCATTTTTTGGTAGATTGTGATACTTTACAGGTGGTTTTGGCTATATGGCTTTTACTTCAATTTAATATTAACTTACGAGCATTTGCTTGCAGCTTTATGATTTTTTTTTTATTGTGAACTACGGTAATACTAATGTTATCTTCAAGACTATATTACACTCAAGATGCTAGAACTTGCTTTCTGAAAGGTTGTAATATATTTATTGATATTCTTCAATAATCATACGGCAATGCTCTTGCGTGAGCTACACTCTTCAGAATGTTTATAGTCCGATGAAATTTGAGTCTAAATTTCGCTTGTGAGTTTTTATCAATTCGAAGCATGCGAGGAAACGCTGGCCTAAAGTAAATGAAGCGTATCTCGCAACAAAAACGCCCTAAAAAGAAATGCGTACGTTCCGAAAATTGTGTCACACATCGTATTTTGATTCTCCTCGCATAAGCAACTCAATGCATAATCTCATACTACGACAAGGCATAGGCATCTCGATCATCATGGTTCCAGGCTAATTTTCAATACATAATCGATTTTCAAGCTTGCATTCCGAAAAATCATCTTAATTTAAAGTTTTTGAGAACTTAAATGTGCCATTATTTTAAAACAGGGTATGTTTCATCCATCAATACTGTCTAGACATTTAGACATATATCTATACGGTACCAGAAATTACGTCAAGTTTGGTAGTAGTATAACCCGTTCAAAGAAAATTTATTCAGAAGACTTCAGAACTAAATATGTATAATCATACTCGTGATTGTATTTTCTTATATTATAAATACTTTACGTTACAAAAGTCTGTTGTTGAGTTAGCAAGAAAAAATACACAGAGACAACCAGTAAAGTATCAGGAAGACTATTCATTCTGGAGTATTCAGTTTCAGCGGAATAAGAAAAAGAACAGGTAAGATATAAAATCCAAAATTCAAAAATTGTTTGAGGAGTGATTACCTCAAAACCAACAAGAATGTTATACTTAAAGGTAAAATAATTATCGTCCCAACCAGCCGCCATCTACCGCTAAAGTTTCTCCAGTTATATAGTCACTAGCGCTTGAGGCAAGAAATAAAGTTGGGCCCCTGAAGTCTTCTGGAGTGGCCCAACGACCTAGTGGAATTCTTCCTGATATCTCTGCATATCTCTTTTTGTCTGATTTCAAGGCTTCTGTCATATTGGTCTCAACATATCCAGGAGCAATGGCATTGACACAAATTGCATGTTCAGACCATTCATTCGATAACGCCTGAACAAACAGCTTGATTCCACCCTTTGATATAGCATAAGGTGCTACACGCAAGCCTCCTTGATAGGACATTAAAGATGCAGTAAAAATCATTTTGCCTTTAATCTTATTCTCAAGCATGTGTTTTCCAAAAAGCTGAGCAAGCTTAGCAGGTACCCGCATATTAACATAAAGCACCTCATCGAACTCATCGTCAGGAAAGGACTCAAATGCATTACGGTAACTAATACCTGCATTATTAATTAATATGTCAACTCTTCCTGTTACGGATTTTTCAATTACTTTCACATATAATCCTGCTTCAATGTCTTTCAATTTGATAAGACCTAGATCAGCTTCAATCGAGTCGACTTGGAGCGAGGGGTTGAAAGATTTCAAATGATTGATAGTAGAATTTGGATTCGTGCTTGGTCTGTGACTAATAATAATTTGTGAGATTCCACCTAAGGCAAGCCCTTCGGCCATGCCCCTACCGATGCCATTAGTTGCACCAGTTATGAAGGCAACTTTATTTTCTAATGAGAAAAGAGGAAGTGACATATTCACAATATTTATGCTTTCTAGAATTTATAATCATTTTGACACTAAGTGCGCAAGTTTTTATGCTTTTGAGTGGACGTTGTAATGAGATTAGGATTAGGAGTCGATTTTCGGACTGACTTTATTATTCCTGCATATTTAAGCCAGTATCCACATCTACTTGGTTCTTACCCACATTAACAATACATATGATATCATTTATCATTTCGAAAAGAAGAAAAACCTTGCGACGTGCACCGAATCCCCTGGTGGTAAAAAAAAGTTACTGCGTGGTGGTGTGTGAAGGCGATTCTTGTAAAAATTACATTAAAGTGGCATTTTAAACGATTCGATTTTATTGCCGATAGGTAGGTTGTCACAAGGACCTTTCTTATAATGGAATGTTGAAAGTGATTAAGCAACTATTAGAGAATTCGTATTTTGTTGAAAGGAAGGATATCTGAGAGTTTATTGCCGCTACAGAAACTGAAAAGTTAACAGCTTCTTCTGTGATGAAATAGGAAAAATAGAATACTGGAGAAGATACTCATCCCTCCTAGCAATACTACCAAGGGAATAGAAGATATATGCAGTTCAAGCAAAGTCTTCACTTATGTATAAGAAATGAGATAATCCTCCCTTGTTCAAGATACTTGAATTACTTATCTCCAGATCTTCTCAAAAGAGGTAGATTATTTGAAATGTGCAGACTCCCCTGATTATTGCGGAGGTTTTTTACCCCCATTGAGAATGCTTGTTTTTTATTGAGGGAAGACCCAAACTGTGTTAAAGTCCGGGAAAATATGTTGAGGGGTAAACTATCACCCGAAATATGTAAACAAAACCTATGGAGTTCTTATGAAGAATAAAGTCCAAGTATACTTAACATAGTATGAGACATTTTTACTATTACATAACTTTTAATTTGGTTTCTACCACAATCTTTGAATTCTTTTTTTTTTGTGTTTTTTTTTTTTTTTAACTTTTTTTCTTCCCCAGAGTGAAGCGAGGCTTTCGTATGCGCCTTTGTGGGGTCGCCTCCGCTTTTGGTGAGAAGTAAGACAAATCATAGCACATATAACTATAAATTCAGAGCTGCTTGATATTATTGCTCGGTGAAATCAACTAAAATGGCATCCCCCTTCAGTTCCCAGCATTCAAGAGAAAAGCTTTCTTCGAAGTTAAATGAAATTCTTTCAAGGAGTGTTGATTCTAGTCAAAAAAATACTGCACCCGGTGCGATTTTTGGGGTCACAAATGATAAAGAAACTGTATTTTTAGAAGCAAAAGGATATGCTGATATAACGACGAGGAAGCAACTTACGAAGGACACTCTTTTTGGAATTTACTCATGTTCTAAAGCAATAACTGTTACTGGTATTTTGCAACTTGTTGAACAAGGAAAGTTGGATTTGGATGCGCCGGTGAAGATTTATTTACCCGAAATAGAAAATTTTGGCGTAATAAAGGGATTCGATAGAGACAATGAACCAGTTCTTGAGAAGCCTCTGACCGATATTACTATGAAAATGCTTCTTACTCATACCGCAGGATTCAGTTACTCTTTTTTCAATGAAGATTATTTAAAAATTCTTAAGAAAAGAGGTAAGCCGAATATTTTTAGTGTAACTCCTGATATCATGGAGCATTCATATCTATTATTTGAGCCGGGAACTAAATGGAGCTATGGTATGAATATTGACTGGGCAGGTGCTGTATTGGAGAGGATAACTGGTCAAACTTTGGGTGACTACCTTGAGGAGAATTTATTCAAACCTGCCAAAATGGATTCTTTCACCTTTCATTTGAAAGATTCAAATAATCTTACAAAATTGCACTTCAGAGGCTCAGATGGAGTGGAATTGAATTCTTTTCAGCATCAATTGGATCCACCTGTAGATTTAGGAGGTTCTGGAATATTTGGAAAAATTGAGGATTATTTGAAGTTCATCCGCCTTTGGCTTAACGAAGGGACATCTGACAATGGCACTCAAATTTTAAAACCTGAAACATGCAAATTTGCTCTCGAGAACCATCTATCTGACGGATTTGCCATTACTAGCTTGCCTGGAGTAGAATCTCATATTACAAACCATTTCTCATTAGACCCGAATGTGCCAGCTGACTCTTGGAGTTTGCCCTTTGCCTTGACTGCTGAAGAACTGCCTACAGGAAGGCCAAAAGGGAGTTATTATTGGTGTGGTATAGCTAATTTGTTCTATTGGTTTGACACCAAAAACAAAATCGGAGGAATGTGGGCTACTCAAATACTTCCTTTTCTTGACCCATCTCTTCTGTATTTCAACGAACTTGAAACACAAGTTTATGATGCTTTGAAAGAATGAATTATATTTCTATACAACAGACGTTATAATATAACCGTAGAAGATCAAGTCGACTAGATATGTCTACAGTAGTGAATATCAATTAAGATTAAATTGAAACCTTTATATCACTGCGATTCAGCGTGAGGCTACACGTATTTTTTAATCTCATTATGGATCAAGTATCTCGTATAAGGAATTAGAGCTTTATAAAGATAAATGTAAGTTTAATTGTTGAAAACCTTATGAGAGAAAAATTGAGAGAGGTCAGTTAAAATAGCTGTAATAAGATAATCAACAACTGGGAGATTCAGAAACCATTTATATCGACTAATAAATCACAAAGAGAGAGAAAACATACCAATAGGCATCTGTTCATTGAACATCGATACTTTTTATTGATACTAGAGCTCATGTAATGTCATATCTCCGTAATGCACATACAATAAAAATTAGTTTAAAGTTGATAGCAAAGTAGTGAATTTGAAATTCAGTATTACTTTTATTGCGAGCCCCATATTTCTCACTTCTTCATTAGTTCTCCAAATTCTTATCCCTCTATTATCGGCCCTCCCAATTTCGTTTTCAATGTGTAAGTTTCTGAAAAGCAGCCTGAACATACTGCGGCTAAGAAAGCAAGTACAACAATTACGGCAAACTGCCAAATTAAATGAGGATCACAAGAGCACTGAGTGAAGTCTGGGTTACCGTAGTAGATACTGAATTAGAAAAGAAATATAGCCATAAGAACCCACCATCTGTGGGTAGGATAGCTTTACGGCAACTCATAGGCTATAATTGAGGAATAAACATACCATTGCTTGTTACACAGTAACCTCTTTGCCATGCCTACAATGGTACGTTTCCTCACATGCTGTAGCATAAATGTTTTTCAAGCATACCAGAGGGTTTTGTATATTCTCAGAATTCACCATCAGAGTCTTTTCTTTCAGCCCTCTCTTCAGTAATACCAGGTGTTATCTAGGATCAATTTAATATTGGTCCTTGCGATATTGATTTATTCGATATTATGTGCGTAAAAGAAAATCACATTATCCGCGAGACTTAGTAGCCAAAATTCATCACTTCTTTTACAATAAAAAATGCCAAGAAGAAAAATGACTCCATAGAAATAGACTAAAAGAAGACTAGAGTCATTGCTTTTAGGATTTTTCTATCAACAAAGGGCCTCTAGCAGCTTGGCAAAAATTTTACATTAGTTTCCTCAGGAGATTAGTCCATTAGTAAATAGCAGGAGAATTTGTGATAAGATCTGTCCCTGAATATTAGAACGCTCCACCACTAATTAAACTCACGTAATATAAGGGCCATACGAAGCTAGATTATTTCTCAAAGATTTATATTCTTCATCCGATGGAAGACTGTCAAGATCATATCCTCAAAATATGTCATATGTCGACACTGAAGGACTCTACATTTGTATCATTGGGAACTAGCGGAGACTTGATGATAATTATTGTATCGACTTTTCCATTCATTAAGGCTTAAAAGTCAAAGAAGCATAATCGAATAGGGAATGGCGATTACCCATCATATTGATCCCGTTCAAACTCTTCACGTCACATAAGATGGCTCCCATAAAATAGAATAGTAGAGCACCTTTCATGCTATAGTGGAGTTTTATATTAGTTACCCATTGCTGTCGACATGATATAGTCTAGTAATCGGAATTTCGCAGAGTTTAGCTTATCGAGTGATTCCAAACATATTTGACCTTCACCACCTCTGCTGAGCTCCTATTACTGTAATTTGATGCAAGCATCCTGTCGCCAATTACAAGAATGGTGGATATTGACTTTAATTCAATGACTATGAGCATGTTCGGATATAAGTCTGTATCGCAGCTTCTTGACTCATGCTACATATCCTCTTTGAAAGACCTTGTGCGACATTAAAGATTAAACATATTATAAATGAAAGCCCTTTTTTACAGTAGGTAAGTGACGTATGTCATCACTTTCTCAGCAAGACAGGAAGGTTCCAACTCTTGATCATGTAAGCAAAAAAGAATCGTAACGCAGATAAATAACCTAATCTCCGCGAAACCTCTGAGAATATCATGTACTTGAAGTTTCCCTTTCGAGATCAAAAGTCATGTGACGGTGAAATCATATAATAATCTATGAAAGCGATGACTAGATGCCGAAATCTCCATTCAAAATTCTAGTAGCAGCTACGAGTGGGCGCTGCTTAGAAAACTGTTAATATATAAACTTTGGAATTCAATAATTTTATCTTCCAACAATGGCTTTGAACACGATATTGATGATAGGGTTGCTTTCCCAATCGATCTTTGTTGGCGGCAACATAGCAATTTCCACCATTTTCATTCCCATTATCACCGCGAAAGATAATTTGCCAAGTAACCAGGCGATACAATTCTGCAAGCTTTATGATTTGGCTTCCCGCTTGATGGCAAGCTCAGCCACTATCAGTTTTGCCTGTTACCTTTATCATGCCTTCTATGAAAGTCCAGATAAGTCAGAGTTTTATGCATCCATATTGACAAGTATTGCATCTATCGGGGTCGTTCCTTTCACATTTTTGGTTATATATCCAACCGTTCAGAAAATAAAGAATTTGGTTCGAGAAGGTGATGATGATCAAACCAGGAAAGTGTCGAACTTAATTTTGAGTTGGAACAGATTGAGTATAATGAGGGCAGTATTGTTCTCTGTGGGGTTTATGAGTGCCCTTTTGTGTATCGTATAAATGACGGTGATAAATTAGTGAACAAAAGAAGAAGCGTGATACTATGTACTAGTGAATTTGGAGTAATATGTTAGTACGATACTAAACACACAAAGATCTATCAGTATTTTAGTGAGAAGAACTTAATCGATATACCTACATTTCCCTTCACCTCCTAACCAATCTTTCTTAGCCTTTTAGCTCTGTACTGTTATATTATGTATTCCTGGCTTCTTTTTTAAGCTTCGAAAGTGTTACGAGTACTAGCATCCAGTTCTAAGAGCCATATCAGCCGACAAGAGTACTGGCATGTATATAACTGAGTCGACCATCTCACTTTCTACATTAGGAACTAGAAGGATTATTCCTCAGAGTCTCTCGATCCCTTAGTCTAGAGGACCAAAGCTAAATCTTTGATTGTAAAACTTTCGAATAGATTAGCCAAAATCAATTAGTGGGTCTTTTGAAATCCTGTTGGAATTCGAGAATGTATGCATCCTTTAGTAGGAGTCCTTATCAATCAGGATACATGACTACTGAGATAGAATGCCCAAAAAGGTTTGAGGTCATAAGATTGAGGAGATCTCAAGGTTAGCTCGTTCTTGAGTTTCGCTTTGTTTTCTTTGAACTCGAAAACCAGGTACACGAATAAAGTAATAGAAACTCGAAGGAGACTGTGTTTAAAATTGAAGAACCTAACTCTTTCTACAAATAAAAGCATTATTGTTCTTTTTTTTGTTGGCTTGTTGAGTGAATTGTCTGGAACGAGTGCGTGATAGATAGGATCATTGCCACAGCCATGGTAACACCTAATTAGGAAGTATGCAACAACCTTGAAGAATATGTGGTGACCGAAGCGCCGACATTCAACTCTTCATATTTCCTACTAATTTATGCTATGCTAAATACCTTTAGTTTAAATTTATTTTAATGCTTGTTCAAAAGGCTTGGCCTCTGTTGACTAGAAACTTGGAAATTTTACGTAGCTTCACCACAGCCGCATAGAGGTCGTGTAAGCTTTCTGAGCATCTGGCAGAGCCAAGCAAGATTGCACTCGAATATGAACGTGGCTAAGGCAACTCACAATAACTTTAATTAAAACTACTTTTCAGTAAACTTGTGACATTGCAAAATTCTAAAGTTATAGTGTCCTTTTCGATTGGGTTCATGAAAATGTGACAGAATTAATAAAAAACTGTGCAGAATAACACTTTAAAAGACTCTCCCTCATAGACTTGACACCTATTAAAATAATGTCAATTAATCTGATCTTCCTTGAAGATGTCGTTCGACCTGAATTTGAGCGCATTGTTAGGAAATACAATGGGAGACTTTTTGTGGAAGCCGAAATGATGCAAACGAAAATTGATACTATTACTTTGGAGCCAATTGATTTGTCCCTTTAGCAAGAAGGTCTCTAGTGTTTGGTGAACGAGGAAGATTAGCTAAGGCACTTGAGCGTTCATTATCAACATGTTTATTTTTTTTTTTTTTTTTTTTTTAGTAGTTAATCATGGTATTGATATTGATAAACTTAGTAACCTAAAATCAATTGCGCAATCAATCTTGGAATTGCCAGAGGAAGTTAAATTGCAGCATTTAGCAGGACTTTAAGATCTGATGATGAAGATCGTTCGAAATCTTTAGGAGGAGAATGAGGTGCTGGGTTAAAATAAAGAGTTATTAGCTGATGAAGAATGGCGTTCGTGATTCCATTGACCATTATAACTTCAAAAATATGTAACGGCCAACATTTTTTGAGGACAATAAGAATCACTTCGAGCTCCTAAGATCAAATTTACACTAAATTGCATACTTTTTAGATATTTACATTCAGCAGTTTGAAAAAGATAACCATTTCATGCGACATAATTCTAGGGTGGCCTGAATGGGTTTTATGGGAAAACTATTTAAGCGTCATAGAAGGTGATCATTTCAATTCAGGTGGAGGATTTGAAATATTTATGCTTCATAGCGGAATGAAACCCAAAGAAGAAGAAAAAGTAGAAAGAACTTAGCTCAGGGTTCACTCTAACTCGTCTGCTTTGACTTTTTTAATCTCTCAGTCAATTTTATCTTTGCAAATACGAGATTACTATATTGGTGAATGGAAGCTTGTCGGACGTACAGCTGGCGGTCTAATAGTGAACATCGGTGATTATATGGAGTTGTAACAGGTAGATACTTTAAATCAACCACTCGCCGAGCCATATCACCTTATGATGATCAAAAATATTATTGCAGCTTGGTTATCATATACTTCTACGGAATGAAATATCCAGCCATGCTTGATCTAGAGCCATTGAGCTCCAAAATTGAGATGACTAGGCTACAATGAATCTTCCGAATAGGAAAAGATAACCTTAAAAGAATGGGGCGAGGGGAAAGGAAGATTTTTCAAGAATAAGGAAGTAAATGATACACCAGGAGTGAGCCAAATTTCGTACTAGTTTATGGTATATTGCATGAGAGGTGGTGTACTGATGTGGTGTACACCGCACATCAGTAACCACGCATCAAGTGGACAAGCAACTTCTTTGAAAGAAGCAAAAGAAAACTGTATCGAATTATTGAAATAAGATCATGAAAATTGTACTTTGCGAATCATCCTTCTTCTATGATCAAATTATCTAGGTCCTCCTGCGTCATGAGGACACATGCGTGTTTGTAGAGATGCAGTATTGTTTCCTACCTTATGACGAAGATGAGTTTGAATGACAAGCTTAAAGTTAGAGTTGAGCAGGATGAATTTACATCTTCTGCCGGAAAAATGAAAAGTTCAGTACACTAGCTCAATTTAAAACGTCTTGAACATCCTTATATTCCAGTGCTAGGCCCCTTGCTCTATGCACAAGTCATGATTTTGCGAACCGAATTTACAGCTAGTTCGTAATTCTTCAAGTAAGTTGGCCCGCTGTGCAAATATTATCATTTATCCTCTTGAGTATTGTTAAGTTAATTGCAACCCATGAGTGATGTGTGTTAAGGTCAAATTGATATAGGGAAGGTCGTGTGCACATTGACTAATCACCAACCGCTGCGGATAAAAAGATGACAATATTCTAGAAGTTACTAGTAAAACAGAAATACCAAACCTGATTATTGGCCTAGCAAAGCTGTATTATGCACGGGTGAAATTCTGCAAGAAGGAGTGAAGATCTTGAGGTCTTGTATAAACGGGCGTGGTACCAAGTTAATGTGGATGCCACGAACAAGTGATACCTTTCATAAATCTACTCATAGTATGAAAATTATTTTGAACAATACACTACTTATGAGGGGATGACTCGCTCTGCCGTTTGTGCTAAATTGAAGCCATTGTTCTATCAAAGACTCAATTTAAAATAGAGGCTCTTGTATAATAGGTAATGAGGAATGAGGATTTTAAAATTAATCACACAAAATTTTAGATATATAAAATATTGGAAAATAGATAAAACTGGCATTACATTAGGAGGACTCCTTCAATGGAACGATGTATTTCAATATGAGTAACTCTATAACCTTATCCCATTTGAAAGAAGTAGCATTGAGTAATAAATATGGTTTGATGGTAGTCATAGCAGGTTTCATATGTAATTTTATGGTATTTGGAATTGGTTTTTCTTATGGTGTATTTCAAGAATTTTATAACTCAAGTGGAGGTCCTCTAATGGACTACTCTGATTCGAATATCGCTATGATTGGAACTGTGGGTACCGCGATAACTTATATTTTTGGTATTTTTAATCAAACTTTAGTGACATCTTTGGGACCTCGAATTACCATGCTATGTGGAAGCGTGCTCATGTCTAGTGGCTTGATCTTTACCTCATTTTGCAAAAAGTTTTATCAGTTTCTTATTATGCAAGGAATAATATTTGGGATTGGTTCTAGTATTTTATATTTGCCTCCAGTGGTTTGTGCTCCCCCATTTTTTAATAAGAGCAGAGCTATCGCGATCGGGGTGCTTTTTAGTGGAACCGGATTTGGTGGTTTAACAATCGCGCCTTTGAGCCGGTTTTTGATTTCCGCAGTTGGTTGGAAGTGGTGTCTAAGGATTCTTGGATTGACAAACTTGTCCTTTACAATGATTGCAAGTATTTTAGTTGTTGAACCGACCAATATTAATCTTGAAGGCAGAAGAAGTATAATAAGCTTATCTCATCTAAAATCATCTAAAGTTTATTTTGTACTTTTGGGAGGTATGTTCCAATCTGCAGGTTATTTAATTCCTTTATTCTACATGTCGAAGTATGCAAAGACGTTGAATTTCAGTAATAAATCAGGTGCGCTTTTCATTGGTGTGAATAATGCTATAAACGCAGTCTTCAAGATCATTTTCGGGTATGCTGGAGATAGATGGGGAAGACTTAATACAATAATTATCTGTAGCACTTTTAGTGCAGCTACTATTTTCGGACTTTGGTTGCTTGATTTAAGAGGTACCTATATATCTTTTGTTGTATTGTATGGAGTATTTTCTGGTGTCATAATATCTTTACTTCCAGCGTGTCCTATCGAAATAGTTGGGTTAGCAGATTATCAGGCCATAAGTGGCCTTTTGTATTTTTTTAGAGGAATAGGAAATTTGCTTGGGGCGCCATTAGCTGGTCTCATGATATCTGGACAAGGACATACCAGAAGAGATTATAAGTTCGTGATTATATACAATGGACTCCTCTTGACTGTGAGTACGATCCTCTTAGCATGCTTGAGGCTACATTCATTAAAAGTGCAAAAGGTCGACCTTTTTCGGGCTCTTTTCTGATAAGTGATTGACAAATTGTGTCTTTAGAATTAATTTCGGAAAAATTGAAAGGTTTTGAATTTCTATCTATTTCTTCAAGTTTGATTTATATTCAAAGAATTTTAATCTTCAACACTTTTCAGCTTCTCAATAAAGAATAGATGCCATGGTTCAATATGAAAGACTCATAAAAACTAGGTTCAAGCTTTACAGCATCATATTTTCTTTGTGTAGAGAAAACAAGAAATTTGTGAGATTCGAATACTTAAGCAGGACGTCTTTAAACTTTAATGTGCTTCACCACGCAGGCATATTTTTGAGCTATTCTTTGAAGTGCAGATTTACTTCACGAACACTCTAATTCCTGCATGGTAGTCAAGATTACATGTATCTTTTCCTCGATTAGAACGATTGAGTTAATGTACATTTCAAACAAACAAAAAGATATACCTAGTTTATTTTAGACCAGTTTTCAGCAGAAGGGCAAGATTCCTACTGATTAATATTTGAACATTCCTACAACAGGACTTCATAGCCTCAATTGTTTCGGATCTACTTTCAATAAATTATCTCAAATTGATAATAATGTCATCTTAAGTAAGCATTATTGTAAAATAAACTAACAATCAGCCGAATACAGAAAAGTAAAAAAGCTAATGGAAAGAAAACGCTTAAAAGAAGAATCCAGAATATATTAAAATGCACCATTGAAAGATAATCCATAATTCAAAGCCTCGGGACTCACAACAATACAAAGTTCCTAGAAATCCATCGAAAATGGATCATAAAAGTCTTTTCAATCGTCAACTAATTTCCCATCACGTATCTCAGATGAAATACCTTGGAAGCAGCAATATTCTATGAGCATTCCACTCGATTGAGTAGGCAAAGTGGCTTTCTAAATTGTGAGTCTGAATTACGCTTCTAGAATAAATATGTGTTTGGACCTGTACATATTTCCTCCTAAGATTTCAAATATCAATAGCATTTGATCACCCCAAAATAGAGGCGATAACGAATATTTTGATGTGTAATTTTATCAATATTCATATGCTATTAGTTAGATACACGGCTTAATGTATTTGACACAGTATCTTAGTACCCTATATTGGGGAACTTGAGGAAGGAGAATTAGGGTTATTGCTTTTTTTAGGAGATGTCATGTCTCTACGTTTCTTGAGATTCTATGATGGAAGCTCATGCTATAGATAAGGACATTTTCGATCCTTGGGCGCATGTTTTTGGTTTCTTGTCATTGAATTATTTTTGTGTTTGTTTGGGAGGGAATCAACTATTTTTCTAGAGTTGGGTATTCTTAAGCTAAGAAATTATATGCGCGAATAATGCATGTTTTGAATTTGCTTTAGTTGCAAGTTCCCTGAAAGAGAAACCCCATTCTGGGCATTTTTTTGGGCAAATTGAAAGATACTAGAAATATGTCACTATTGAAATGCGCCCTTTAGTTCCTATAGCGCTTCCTGGACTGAAAGTGCGCAGAATCTCCGAACTCAATGGTGTTGTGCGGTATTGTTCAAGCCAATATTCATGACATGTGGGGATACTCAATTCCAGTTAATTTTTGGTATGGTCGCAACATACTCTAATTTAATTACTTTTTAATTTTCAACTGAGCCATTAATAATTATCATGTAATATTTTTCTATTGTTCCCAATTGGGCTCTTCAATGACAGTAAAAAAAAAAGTCTCTATTCTCTGCGTGATACATTCCATTATAATTTGATAAATAATCATGCTGTTCAAAATAATAGGTTCAGCACCCATGAATCTAGCTAACTGAGTACAATATCTTTAGGTAAATGTGAACTTTGATAGAGATACAAGTGTACCTTTCACTTGAACCAACCCTTTGTAAGTAGGCCATAAAGTGTGTCAAAAATCCGTTCCTTCTGCGAGTAAACTTTTTGAAAGATGTATTAATTCTCTTGACTGCATTCATTGAGATATTGCGCTAAACTAGTTCCGCTGTCAATACATGATGATCAGAGTAATTTGCAGCCTAGAGCAATATTGTTGCTTCAACGCCCGAAAGATTATGTAGTCGTAAGTTCAGAAAAAAAAAAGGAAATGAAACCTATGGACCTTTGGGATAGTAGAGCTTACATGTATTGGAGCCTTCAAATAGAATCTAATGATCCAACCTGGGCCACAATACTGCTATGCAGTTTTGGGTCTCTATAAGACAAAGACCATATTGATTCTTAATTTCTGCATCTATAAATAATATTTCAAGAATCTAATTGCTAAAACCTTCAAAAATTTCATTTGCACACTCCAAAACTAATTCTTCACCTTTATCTAAAACACCATTCATAGCCATTACAACATGAGGAACACCTTCATAGACTTTAAGTTTAGATTTAACGCCATTTTTGAGTAGCTTTGCGTGATAGGCTTCTCCTTCACCTCTCAAAACATCTAATTCTGCTACAGCTATATAAGCGGGAGGAGCTCTTGCAAAAGATTCATCTGAGTAGAAAATGGGAGAGGCCTTAGGGTTCGACCAATCGCTTTCATTGGGTAAATAATGATGCCTGTACCACATCATTTTGTCTGCGGGCAAAGCTGCAGTATTTATATATTTTTTCCATGTCTCATATTTTTCGGGGCTAGCAGTATTATCCGTAACAGGTACTACCATAATCTGAAACTTCAATGAAGGTATATTAATGCCCTTATCTTGTTCCTCAATAATCATATGTGAAAGAGTTGCTGTTAAGTTTCCACCAGCTGATGATCCACCGGCAGCAACTTTCTGAGGATTACCTCCTAACTTTTCAGCGCCACCTCTGACCAACCATAAGTATGATTCCCAAGCATCATCCACAGCAGCTGGGAATGAATTTTCGGGAGCCAATCTGTAGTCGACGCTGACACATATGCACTTTCCAACGTCGGCCCAATAAGTGCAGTGCACATTTTCGGTATCAATATTACCCAAAACCCAGCCGCCACCATGAAAGTAGAGAAAGATGGGAAAGCCATCTGCTGGAGGCTCATGATTCGGGGTAAAAACTCTCACCTTAAATGATTCACCTGATGACACAGTTCTTTCAATGGTAATATCTTCCACCTTAGCAACCGCTTTTTTGGATCCACCTCCTGGTATTAAGACACCAGAAGACCTCGATTTTTCAACAGATTGATAGTGAACTTGCTGTTGATTTATTATATACTTGTTGTAAAACTCCACATACTGTGGGTCAAGTAATTTTTCAATTTCTGGATCTAAAGGGTAAGGGGGTTCTGATATGCTCATTTTAATTATATTTGCACTTTTTCTCTAATTATTCCATATCAACTTATAAATTTATATAGTATTTAAATATGAGCTTATTATGTGGTTCAGACATAGTGGGTCCTAGATTCATGTAGATACAGGAAATAGAGGTGGATCCTTGATAAGATAGTTCCACTTGATAGCACGGTGCACGTGATTACAACACCCACTAGATAAAGTAAGGCTGAAGCTAACTGATTTTTCCGTTAAGTTTGGGTTGCGAGTAGCAGTTATGGTCGACTGTCTTGGGTTACTGAAAAATCGTTTAAGGCTTTAATGAGATGATATTATTAGCTCTGAAAACTATCTCTTTGTTATATTTTCAACCAAGCAGATAGTTCTGTAAAAAAAGTCGATTAATTTAATATGATAATAAACTAAGAAGTCTGTTTTTGAAACAATATAGAAATAAAAACACCTATATCTCTGAATTAAAAATGGGGAAATACAATAACTATCACTGGACAACAGGCTCCGTGGAGACTAGGTTTTCTGTCTTACCAATATCTTCTGAAGTATCTTGAACCTTTTTGAATACTAAGACGCCCAAGCTCAATACACCAAATAGTGACACGCCCCAATAAGAGCCAAACATCCTAAGAAAAGAAGCACCATCAGCATCTATTCCGAAGGCAATGGCAGCTGCAATAGCACCCATCACCTTGTAAAAAGCAGCATACATCGAGACGACACGTGAATCATTAGATAATGCACCCATTATCCAAAATGCGTATGCCTGAACCATGCCATCTTGCCAACCGTAGAAGAAATATAGCACCATATACTTAGCTGCCTTTGAGCCGTCATGTAAATCCATAGGTGGATCATAGGGAATATTTCTATGAGACTCCCTGGTTGGAAAATAACCACAAAGACTTACGATAAATACAGTAATAAAAAGCATAAACCAGCCTATTAAAGCTCTTGATCGTCTTTTGAATAAAGGAAGATCAAGGAAAAGACCGAAAAGAATAGCTGCCAACATCTGCGATATACCGTAAAGTAGTCCATTGACAGCTCTAGTTCGAACATTAAAAAAATAACCATTGAAGTCATTAGATTGAAATGCAGGGTAATATAATGCCATAAAAGAAAAAGGCAAAAAGAAGATGAAATATGGCTCTTTTTTAATCGAGTAGTATATTCCAGAAATCTCTTCCTTAAAAGATTTTTGTTGTGCATTCAAGACTCTTGTACCATCACTTCTAATAATACTTTCAGGATTGGCTACTAGTAAGGCTGTAAAAATACCAACAATCATCAATATAGTAATCGCGATATATGTTCCATCAGATACACTTCCAGTGTCTGTATTATTCTGATTCTGTGCAACTGGAATTATGCCACCAATCACGCTTCCAAGGAATGATAGAAAAAAAAAGATAGAAACGAATCTTCCTTTTTGCTTCTCGGTACAATAGGACGTCATTACTGTTCCACAGGCTACCCACAAAGTCGCCGCACCTAGGCCACAGCAAATACCTCCAATATATACTGCAGCTTCTCCACCTCTTTGGGAAACGTTACCTTTTGGAACGTTGTTGTATACCCAAAAAGATGCGCCATAAACAGCATAACCGAGAGCACCTAATGATAAGGTAATTCTAGTTCCAAACCGGTTTATGATAGATCCGGCAAATAAAGCTAATGCAGCAAAAAGTGCATATAGCACAGTGTTAGCATTATCAGCAGTAGTTGCATCAACTTGACCGCTACCTCCAAGCGATATGAGGACATTGAACATTCCTACGGAAAGGAAGTTTGTAAAGCCTGCAAATATCACCTGGGTATATGGATGATAAAATTGGGGAATGCTTATAAGCTTTAAGTGTAAAGACCTATCAGGATTGGGAAATATAGAACATTCACCTTGAACATCACCCATTTCATAAAGAATGCTTTCTGCTTGAGGGCTTGCAGGTACTTTGTCGTCAATGTTTTCGTTCTTTTCAGCGGAAATACTGTTCGACATTTTTACTTATTTAAACTCTATGCTTGAAATAAATTCTAGAAGATTTGAAGGTTTCATATTCTATTATATAATGATGATAAAGGTCTCTCTTAAGACTGATAACTCACAATCCACTAGATAAGATTCGAGCTTGATGAAAAATAGAGTACTGCATATAACGAATGTCAAACTTTCGTTAAGTGGAGCTTTATATCCACCACAGATAACCATTGATAAGGTCATGTGCTTCATGTAAAATACTTAAATAGTTTTCGATGAGAATGCTTTTATTCCCATAATGAAAATTCACTGTCCCTTGCTAGAAGATGGAAAGCCTCAATGTTACTATGGTTGGTGTTCAGCATCCTCACATGTTTCATCGAATTAAGTATTTTGAACAGCATGTTAATCTAATAGGCTTTTTTGACGAAGATGTCGAAACATCTGAGAAGTTGTCAAGAAAATATCCAAATTTGAAAAGATATATGTCATTAGAAGATATGATGGTCAATAATGACGTGGATGTTTGCTTTATTCATGCTCTTGATCATGACGTCCCAAGATACGCTAGAATGGTGATGAAACTATGCCCCCAAATGAAAGGATTATTCTTAGAAAAACCTGGGGCAGCCATTCCTCTGGATTTATTTCAATTATCTGAAGATTTGATGGCCTATCCAAAACTTGAAGTTGAATTTGGATGGGAAATGCACTATAGTGAAGTAATGGATTTTTCGCGTGATATTTTGAAGTCCTCTGCACTCGGGGAGATAACTTTGGCTCATTTTCATGGAGGAACACCATCTGGAGGTGCTTTGGAAAAGTGGCAATGCTTAGACACAACATTGGGTGGATTTGTTTATACAGATGGCTCTCATACTTTTGAACAAGTTGTTGATTTGTTTGGCCTACCAAATAGAGTTGTGGCATCTGTAAGAAAATTACCCATAGGAAAAGAAGAGTTCAATTGTGTGTGTATCATTGAAGATCTTTTTGGCGATGAAAAATTCAATAGTGTGAAGACTCGTGTAGGGTCCGTTAAATGGGAAGATATTGGTTCTGTGATTCTAGAGTATGAAGATAAAAACATAACTCTTGATTTCACTTGCTGGGAAGCTAAGGAATGGTGTGCCGATTGGACAACAGATATTTATGGCACCAACGGTATTTTGCATACATTTTTAAACCCACCGAAGGGTGATTTATTCTTGAGGGAAGCTCGAGGAGGCTTTAAAAAGGGGGATACCCAGATGAAAACTTTGTTGGAGGAAAATGACTCGAATTGGGTTTCCTACTTTGAAAAGCAAATAGAATTATTTTTCAAAAGATGCTTGGGGAGAAAAGAATGTAATTTAGGGAAATGTGACATGGAAGCTGAAATAAAGCTAATGAAACTTTTGGAAGCGGTATTCTTATCTGTTGAAAAGGGAGCATATGTAGAAATTATGTAAAGCAATAAATAAGAAATATTTGAGTTTAGAGTCTAGTGTTTTATCATGCTGACTTGACTCTCCCTCTTCTATGGAGCCAGTAATGGAATATAAATTAAATAAATATATAAAACAATATGTTAAATATATTAGGTGTTATAAGTAGTGCTAATCGTTACATATATTTGTCCTTTTTGTACTCATAAAATACATTAAATAAACTATCAATATATTCTTCTTCTAAACTTTATTCCATATATAAGGATAAAAATTTATGTAAGAATGCTAACCAGCAAATTCGAACTTCTTGATCCCCAAGGTCTCTGTTTCATACTTAAATAGATGACCGCCAACATCATTAGGAGTATCCTCAAATTTATTATAAGCACTAACAGAATATATAATGTTATTATCTTTGCCTCCCCAGGTGGTACATGCCATGCATTTGCTGTTGTATTTAACAGTTTTTATCAACTTACCTTCTGGATTAAATACCATAATAGATGATCCATTAAACATCGCTATCCACAAATTTCCATCCCTATCTGCTACCATTCCATCTGGTTCTCCTCCATCTTTTCTTCTATCTATGAAAAGGATCTTATTAGAAAGAGTACCATTCTCAGCATCAAAATCGTATCGATAGACAATCTGGGCAACAGAATCATTAAGATACATCTTAGTGTTATCCGGACTCCACGCCAAGCCATTTCCACATACTAATCCCGATTCCATTTGAGTCAAAGTTCCATCTGCATCATACCTCCAAAGTCTACCTAAAGGCTCGCCATGATCTGCAGGTAGTTTTCCAGCACCGTATGCCAATCCTTTCACGTCGATCTCAGCTGCCCAAAAGCGACCTTTGCAGTCCACGGCGCCATCATTGAAACGTCTAATGTGTCTTTCAGAAGCAGGAATGATCTCTTTTAATACACTTAGATGCCCAGTCTCTTCATCCATAAAGGCGATTCCTTGATAATAGGCACAAATGTAAGATTTAGCTTTGTTTTTACGGAAGAACTGAACAGTCACGCTATCTTCGAGATCAATAACCCTAAGGCCCTCCCTGCTAATGTTTTTTTCTCCCTTTGAAGACTGAGATATCTCCAAAATTGTATGAGGATAAAGAGCATCACCACTTTCTGGATCGAGCTTTAAGATATGAAGTTGCGGCGGGCTAGACAAGCAGTCAACATAATGCAAAGTGCTATCAGATTCTCTATAAATGGGGCCCTCTCCTAAGACGCATGGCCGCTTAAGTACATAAAATGGATCCCCTCCTTCAACAACACACATTGAGGTAACTTCTTGATGCTTCAAATGTATTTCCTATGGAAACGCTGTGGCATGTTATATAGTTTTTTAGTGCCCATTTCATGGAATTTCTGGCCCACTCGATTAGCTTAGATTATCAATATACAGGAGAGACAAATTGGGTCGAATCCATCCGCCTTATCTAAAGTCTTGATTTCAACTCTCAATCTTGTGAGACATATTTAACCCACCTCAGACCCACTTTGAGGTTTCAGACCACCCGATTTATTGAAATGCGCAGCAAAAGCTTTGCTTGCTCATTTTTGGGCTGTGGGAAAGTATTTTCAACCTCTAGTCACTTATCTAGACATAAATCAAACCGTGAGTTCTTTATACAATAGTTTATTATTGTTTTTTTTGTTTGAGAGGATGCTAACTTTGGAGACACCGCTAAAGGATACGTTTGTTACAAATGTTCGAAAGAGTTCAAAAGATCGGACGTATTAAGGAGACATTTAATTAAGGTTCATGAGATAAAAAATCCGAAATCAAGCAAAAGAAAGGACGGAGAGGACTTTGGAAGCGCATTTGAAGAAGTGAATAAATCTTCGGAGCTTGATAAAGGGACTGGTAGCCCTAGAAAAGATGAAGCAATCTCAAGATTAGATATGGCTGGGGAAGAATATTTGCAACCAAATGATGCTAATATCAGCAACGAAGTGAATGTTTTATCAGGTACTATGAGCAGAAAATCGCCTGAATTGAATAATTCAGATACTTATAGTTGGATTTCAGAGTTTAGTCCTCTTGATAATGAGGCTGCATTAGAACCCAGTAATTTTGATCAAAATGATATTCTGTGGTTATTTAGCATACATAATGAAGTACAAGAAAAGCATAAGCGAGTTCAGTTCACGGACAATTGTTCGAATATTCAAGCAATTTCAAGAGAAACGCCAACGTATTCATCCCGAGATATGCTTTCGGATGCTTCCTTAACATTTTTTGTTGCTTCCAATGATAAATTATGTGCTGATTTTAAACAAGATAATGATGTATGGAAAGTAGTCAAAGAAAATATTATGAACGCTTTATTTCGTTGTGCTGAGGATGAGTCCAATTTTGCTGCTCCGAGGGTGACTTTACCTAGATCACATTCTAAAGATTTCGAGAATACAGACTTTTTTAGGCCCGAAACGATTAAAAGGCTATTTCATTTGTATTTTGAAATATTCCATGATCATTTTCCTATTTTACATAAGCCTTCGTTTATGAAGGGTCCGGAGTCTATTCATCCCCTTTTAGTAGTTGCTATTATAACTCTTGGTGCTTTCCATGACAGTTTCGAAAATTATGAAGTTGCTGTTGAGTTGCATGAAAACTTCAGATGGGTTGTTTTTAGTATACTTGACTTGATTCCCCCTAAATTATGGGCTATTCAAACTTTAGCACTAATTCAAGCGTTCGAGAAGATGGCATCGACAAGAAAACAACATGAATTGTCGGCTACATTCCATAGTGCCGTTATCACATTATTGAGAAGAGACGGCTCTTGCGCCAATATGAGATTAGTGAAGGAACAAACAAGTGATGATTTACAGCAGCAATGGGAAACATGGATTGAGAAGGAGTCTATAAAAAGATGTGTTTTTTTCCTTTTTATGATGGATGCGCAGCATGCTGTGTTATTTGGACATACATCTATCATGACTGTCAACGAAATTCGTTTGGATTTACCTTGTGTTGAAGATCTATGGAAGGCAGAGAATCAGAACCAGTGGTTAGACAAATGCCAATTTCTGAGAGTCTCAAACAATGATTATTCGTTCTTAGATGCACTAAAGTTATTATTGAGCGAGAAATTGTTGCCGGTAAGTTTGAGTGCATTCGCAAAGATTACCTTGTTGCATGGGTTGCTCAGTGTTATTTGGTATCTGCAGCATAACCAGCGTGAAAACCGGTTACAGTCTGATAACTCGGCGAGTACGATATTTGATATATTGGAAAAATCAATTGAAACTTGGTCATTTTCAATAATGAGCAGAGTACCTTCGTTGACCACGGATGTTTCAAGAATTTTACATAGAATTGCGTATATTACGTTGTACACCTCCGAGACTTCTATTCTAGACTTACTAACTTTTAGTGGATCTAGTTCACTAATCGGAAGACCACTCACAGAACATGATTTCAAGAGAGCCAAATCATCCGTCGAGAAATGGTCCACTTCGCCTCAGTCATTCAAATGTTTCATTCATGCCTTAATAGCTGTACACCAAATAGAGTATGCGGGAAATTATTTCGGAGACGAAGGGTCATTTTATCTTGCCGAGTCTGATCAGATTGCTTTGAGGCCCTGGTGCATATACATATCTGCTATTGTATTATGGGCGTACTGTTTCTTCAGGGCTAAAAGGCTAGGAATTAAGCTTAAAGTAAAGCATCATGAAGGATCATCTGAGAACTGTTATATTGAAGGAGAAGAATTTATCGTTAAAACCCTTCGCGATGCAATATCCATAAATAAAGACAGTGAAACGGAAATGTACAAATTTGATCAAACCGTCAACTTTCAGTCAATTTTTGGTGTTTTGACGGTAGTCAGACGATCAGTAAAAGATTGTAGATGGGAGATGATGCAGGACGCTTATTACTGCTTAGGGAAGCTAATTGGCCTTAGCTAAGACCTTAGGCTTTGAAGAACGTAAGGCGCGATTATATGGTTTCCAAGCTAGAAGTTCGAGTTCTCTTGATCTCTTTTATCAATTAATTTGATTCTGAATTTGAGGTATATTTAAATAATAATACAGCTTTCCTGCTTAGGCACTGCATATTCAGTATTGAACTCTTAATCTTCTATATAAGTTTGAACCCTAAAGCATAAGCCTTCTGTTTACCATCCTCTATAGGGGATCCATACATCCACAACAGTTTTTGAAGCATCCGTAATGTAATACCAGGGATATGCGGCGGCAGTTATACAGCTATGTTGAGGTACGATACTCACAACTGTATTTAAAGGTATCATTTCGGTCTCCACATCACCCAGAGGAACACAGATTCCATGTTCTTGGCTCAATCTCTCAACTATCCAATTCTTGTATTTCTCTGGATATAAAACTCGACCATAACCAGGAATTGGTCCAGGTTCTCGCGCTAGTGCGATGACACCTGCATTGATCAATTGTTCGCCTGGCGTCTTTTTCCCTCTGTTTTCGTAAGTTGAAGTTACTTCGGCCATTACTCTACAAGATACATCCTTATAGCTTATACAGGCTGTAGCAACTTGCTGCAAATCACAGAATGGATAATTTCCAGCATGCAACTCCAAATTTCCATTTAGGTTACCACCCAAGTGTCTCGTTACCTCGTCCTTACTCAAAATTTCAGATGCGAGAGCCGTAGGAGTAGCGCCTACAGAAAGTTGAAGAGAGGCCAAAGTTGAATCAATTTTGTATGCATCTTGTGCGGCCTTATTAACGTTCCAAATTTCATCAAGTAAATAGTGTTTCGCAGCAACTTTAGATCCTGAAGAATATGAATGACCGGCATGAGCATAGAAACCATAAATTTTAATATATTCTTTGTAACTTTTTTCTGATGCCTTAGTTAAGGCTTCAATTAGTTGATCTGAGTCTTTATCGAATCCTGCTCTATTCGTCCCCATGTTGATTTTAATGAATATGGACCATTTTTTTGTATTCGAGTGCTGAATGCTATACTTTCTCAATAATTCTAACTGTTCAGGATGATCTAACATTAGACGTAGATGGACTACTTTTTGAGCAAAATCTGCTAACTCATTTAGTCTCGATTTGATCACAGGTAAGCTGAATAATACATCTTTAATTATACCCTCCTCTATAAGAGGCATCAATCCCCATGCCTCCAGCATGGTAGACACAACCACTCTATCTGTTGCAATGGGTCCCGAACCAAGTTGCAATACTGTGCCTTCAATTGTTTTATGTGTCTTGACATGTGCCCTAAAGTCCGCATTCAAATTTTTGGAGTTTTTCAACATCATTTGACAATTATTCTCGAAGATTTCCCTATCAACAACGAATGCCGGTGTTGGGAGCTCTTCAATTTTTTTGCCCTTATAGCATTCTAGTAATTTTAGCTTATCAGGAAAACTTTGAAGTTGAGAAGGATAATACATGCACATCTTGTTTCATTTTTTTTGCAATTTTAATTTTGCATATCACTATATATAATGATGTTGACAGGCTTGCGCGGCAATTCTGCGAAAGTGACATATGTGCTTCAACACCAAATTTTCGAGTATCTATATGCGGCTTGAACCCACTTTGAATCCAGGATAAGCTAAAACAAAAAATTAAAGAAAGTAGAATAAAAGAATAGTGCTATATTCAATTAATCTGATTGAATACTAAACCTTTACATAGTAATAAACTATTACAAAATCTTTTTAAAGGGAGATCTCTAAGTAGCATTTCATATTCTTCAACTCTGATTTGTCAACGTTAAGTGAAAGAGACATTCATCATAGCAAGCCCCTGGGCCAATTTAACCAATGTATAGAATTATCTGGTATCCACGTCATTAATTGGGTTGTGGTTGAGAGAAACTAACTCGATGGTGGAATGGCTTTTTCGGAATGCTTGTGACTTCTCCTTTATGATATGTCGAAGGCACCAGCCCACTTGTGTTATGACCTTTCGTTTTTATAGTTCCCTATTTATTATCTCATTTTTAAATTGATATAATTTTGAGATAAACTTGTTTTTAAATAAAGTAGATATTTGGCCCACATTCCATCATGGATACTAGTTGATTCTCGCAGGGGAGCATGAAATATGCTGATGATGGCTTTTGTTTTTTCGACAGCTTGAGAGAGTTGAAAGACCGTGAGCATAAATTCTTCTAATTGCTTGCAATGTAAGAGCTACCGGAAAACTTAACTCTTTTTCTTTCTTTCCTAAGAGTTGCCCCTCTAACTGATAGAATCATTTTACTGTTTGTTTACTTTAGAATATAAGGTGCTATAAAATAATAAATGATTAAATCTAAAATTATTTTGAGAAGGATTAATAAATCATTTATAAAACCCAAGTGCATGTCTTTCCTCGCTATCGTCATCTAATAATCATGGAGTTTGCTTGCTCTTACCTATTCGAGCAGTGCAATGACTTCTAACTCAACTTTGATAGCAGCATCCATAAAAGCAACGACAACACAACTTCTCGATGGCTTTTGTGGAAACTTCTTTGCAAAAATTTCGTTCATACTTGCCGAATAATCGGCATGAGATATGAACATCATAACCTTAAACACCTTATCAAGAGAGCTCCCAGCAGCTTCTAAAGTTTTTTCGACGTTTTTTATTGCCAATTCTGTCTGAGCTTCAAGAGAATCTTCAATTTGGCCTGTTAGGTAATTTTGTCCAACAATGCCAGAAGTATATACGTGACCGTTACTTATCCAAGCAAGCCCTAAAACGGGGTGGTCTTGAGCATCAATTTGTGACCATTCAATTCTTTTGGGTGATGTCATTGATTCTCAAATTTCTGAGATAAAAATGTGTATTGCATAGGTTTTTGTCATTCCACCAACTAAGGGGACTTAAATAATGCGATTTGTGCAATGATTTAAAGTGGATAACTTAAGCCTATTGTTATCGTTGGCTTTTCTTATCTTGAGACCAGCTCCACGATCTTTGTAATCACAGTTTGGGCTATAAGGATAGCTCAATAAATGATGGAGAAAGTAAGCGGCATTCATTGAAGTGGACAAATTAAAGGATTTAAGTTTAGGCTACATTCATATCCATCAAGTTATCAGTTAGTTTTTCTTAGATACATCCTTTACTGAAATTAATAAACTTGTACTCCATTGGTTGTCGAGTGGGTGCAACAGTCAGATTAAGTGGGTGCTCCTTCAGTGATAAGGAACGGATCGTACTGCAAGGTGCGCAATATGCAGGTATGATTAATAATCGCAAAAGTGGATTCATCTTTACGAACTGGAACATCTTTTTTGGAAGGAACCTGGAGTAAGAACTTTGTGGAGATTATCTTAAAATGAAAGGTACTATCTAAGGCTTATCTACGACAAAAGTATTAAAAAGAATTTTAATCTGAAATGATAATAATAATTCTTTATGGTACTAGGAATTGTTCTGGCCCCGTGGTTTCGTTAAAACCAGTAGGCTAAATAGATAACGGATACTTTATTAATCTGCTCTCTACAATTCACATGACATATCAAGTCTTTTGAGAACTTTTCAAGTACAAGGGTACTTGATGCAAAGAATTGAACTGTTATTCATAACTTTGGTACTTTTGATTTATCTAAGAGTATATGTTTCCTGCCCTAAGGTAGAATTCTTTACGAAGATTGCACAAGATAATATTCAAGCCATATCGATTTGATTATTGAACATATCATGTAATTCCTCCTACGTATCCTACCCCACTAACAACTTGAAATGAGTGAATATAATCGCCAACGAGAGCAGTACAAACAAATAATGAGCAAGCCGAAGCATGATTCTTAGGAAGTAAGCATAATTTATTCAAGCAATTTAATGGTCTCAGCTAATTAAATTATTATTCGATAGACTAGATCGGGTAAAAAAATTATAAATGAAAGATAGTTGGTCTACGCCGAATGCGGAAGTTTCTAAAATATCATGAGGATTACAATTATTCTTTAGATCTATTTAGTCATTCTCTTCTTAGTCTAACATGAATTGGAAATTAGTTCTGGATTATATCTGCAATGACTTCAGAGGCCATCACAAGCTCCTCATCCTGATAGCGTCGTCCTGTAATTTGCAAGCTTATGGGCGCACCTTTAAAGTCATCCGGACTACTGTAAAGACTATATTCGTAAGACTCATATTCGTTTCTGGGTTCATAATGGGTGTCCACACCATCAAGCTCTAAGGATACCTCTAGACCAGTTGGGAAAACTACGTTGGGAAAATCAAGAATATTCCAAAGATTTGTATATCCCCAATATTTAACTGTACTTGGTTTGGCTGCAACCGATACGTACACGGGGCTGAGGATAAAATCAATTCCTTCCTTCTCTAGGGTGTCATGATAATCTTGGCGCCCTTGGTCCCTAATGCCATTGAGTCTTTGATTATCCGTTACACTAACACCCTTATCAGCACAACCAAAGGATAGAGCAACTTTACTTAAAGGCGCAAGAGGCTCGCCTGAAGCAGCTAAAGCTGTCTTCTGAGAGAAATTTGCATCTGCATTATACATACTCGAACAAGCTTCTACTAGTTCTTTCACTTTTATGGGCTTCCATTCTACCACTTTGACTCCTGCAGCTTCTAACTTTCCTGATGCAATTTTCAAAGCTCTTTGAATTGGTGGTGTCGGCATGACTACTCCATCGTCGTAGCAAATAGCAATTTTCAAGCTTGAAGCACTGGGGAGCGGGACTTTTCTCCAAGGAAGTGGAAGAGTACAAGGATCTTTTTTCCAAGGCTCTTGAGCAATAATCGATTTCATGAATAAGTCTATGTCTTGCGCTGAACGTGCCAAAGGACCAAGCACGCATTGCACAGACTCCTGTATCTTCAGACCGAAAGCAGACTCAACATTATGCATCGACAAACGCTTCTGAGTGGGCCTCAAGCCCCATATTCCACAAAAAGCAGCAGGACATCTCACAGAGCCACCAATATCGCTACCCAAGCCAAAAACACTACCTTTCATCGCACCAATTGCACCTTCTCCACTAGAGGAGCCTCCTGCGGTTAGAGAAGTGTTTCTAGGGTTTCTACAAGCACCAGTAATGTTATTGTATGTGCATAGGTGCATTAGAGTCTGCGGTTCAGTGGTTCTCACATAAAACACAGCGCCAGCATCCCTTAAGTTTTCTACTGTAGTGCTCCAATTATTAGTTATATTATCCAATTTAGATACGAAGGCACTATGAGTGACTCTACCCTTAAAATTGTAATGTTCTTTCAAGGAAATTGGAAGACCATGTAATGGGCCAACAGTCTGGCCTGTCTTCGAAAAATAATCATCAAGTTCTTGCGCCCTTTTCAATCCATCATCAACAAAAAGTTCCATAGCGCAATTAGTTAGCTGATGGGCAATTGTTGCTCTTTTAGCAAAGGCCTTGAAAACTTCTACCGAAGTTAGTTCGCCATCTGCTATTTTTATAGATAAATCGGTTCCGCTCATCTCAGTAATTGCAAGCTCAGATCCATTGAGCACTTTTTCAGGAATTTTCGTTACATCAATACCTTTGTCTAAATCTTTAGGAAGGAAGTTTGCAGGAAGTGAGTATTCTGGCTTAATTCCATCCTCGAGCTTCTTTCTATAAGCTTCAATCCTTGGTATGAATTTCTTGAATTTACTTTCATCTTCCGTATCATTATGAAAAACCCCAAACATTTTAATTAGTTTGTATGTCTCCGAGTATTGTATAGTTTGAAGCCTATAATAAATTGTTTCTATTCAGCTATTGAAAATCTCTTTTCATATATATATATATAGTAATATCGTTGATAAGCCTGAATCGATCTGAAAACCTCCTACAAGTATTATGTCAGCATTTTATAAACCGTAACAATTCTTATCTAAAATAAGAATTCGCGCCTAACATTTCCGATTTCGTAGCACGCAACTTCATGCGAGACCGCGCCTAGCATTTCTAATTTTCATAATAATAAAGAGCACCGCCAGACACTGCGCATAGGATTTCCGCATTTGTTACTGAAAGCGCCTCGTTTAGATTTCTTCATACTGACAGAAACATACACTAGGTTGGAGGTCGTTCGCTAGAGATCATGTATGTTCTGAGCTAACGTTTGATTTAGGTTGATTGATCAGTGTTTCTATAAGACATTAAAGTAAGCTGAGTATATTGAATTTGCGTTACTAAAGTTTATATCCTTGATAATATGTAAGAGAAAGCTTTTTGTGAGATGATTAATTCGTAACTTCTGAGGTAATCTGCCTGCGCAAAAAGAAGGTGTGTCTTCGTTTTTACTTTATACCTCTTATGTTGCGTTAAATACTGCATAGTACCTGCTTTCAATGCTATGAGATAAGAAACCATCAAGTTAGAAGCAATAATGGTATGAGAGAGAATATCACACTGGAGGGTTCTTGGTGAAACGCCAAATGTAAAATTGACATAAATATCATAAATAAAAGCCTACAGCCTATTCACATGTTAATCAGTAATCTTGTTCAAATTTGGGCATCGGAATGTATTATTATCGCCCTCGTCTGTTTATGAAAATTGAATCCTTTGAATTTTGTTAATGTGAGATTTTTAACATGACATTGTGTGGCCATAGATTGTATAATATCGGTAGATCTTCTTTTAACAAAGTTACAAACTACTTAATGAGAGTTTGGTATGTTGATTACTATTATTCATTTATTCAAACCTGAGATTCTGATTGAAATCGAAGAGTTCTGATAGCCAAGTTGAATTAAGAGCAAAGTACAAGAGGGTTAGAAGATATAGCGGAGAACCTCAGTAATAATGTAAGGTTCAGCTCTCATAGTCTAGGGTACAATAAACACTGTTCTAAGGGATTTCTTGAAGGTACTTCAGTAAACATACAAACCATGATGATTTTATTTATTCTTTTTCTTTCAACAAGTGAAGGATACATAAAATTAATGCTGGCAAGAGCAAAGAATAAATCATCTCTGGAGACAAACGTAGCAAAATCATACGCCTACTGCATTGCTAGTAGCGTTATTATAGGGAGGTATCATTTTAAACATAGATTTATGGCTCATACGTCCTAAAAATTAACCATGTAAATAGCTTAATGGAATGACTTGCCTATGTCACTTTGGGATTTTCATTCTGCGTCCTCGATCTTGATTTTATTGCTGCAACCACGCCTCAATACTTATTCTTCTTTGTAGTATCGAAAACTTGATTGAAATAAATGCTATGTTTTTCAAGATTCACTATCGGGCCAGTAGAATATACTGAAGTGTTGGCGGTAAAAAATATTCCTGCCTGTAGCAAGAAGACTGTTCTTGAATGCGGGACTTTTGTGTGTATTGCTAATGATGATCTTTTACGGGATCTCTTGTAGATGTTCGTCTATCTATACTCCTTTAATCACCATGCAAATAATATTTATTGACGTTGCTCAAGTACTATATGTCCTCTCCTGAATTAGGAACGTTTCTTAGGCTATGTGTTCCTGCATGAAGTTGTATCTTTATCACCGCAGACGCGATAACTATGTTCAAACAGACTAGCCGAGATAAGATAATCAACACTCTGTACAGTATCTATCCTTCATACGAAGAGATAGAAAGTTTCTGAAGGCTTTTCGGGAATATATAAGGCGACATTAGCTTTCAAAAGGGGCTCAGCTTTAACTTGAACAACATCAACGCAGTACAATATGGCGCTTGACTTTAACGCCGTACCAGGAACAACCCATTTGGTTGACACCGAAGTAGTGCAGAGTGACGAGAAACTTCACAGAGAAATTGTCTTAATACCTACTCCTTCAGATGATCCCAATGATCCTTTGAATTGGTCGAAAAAAAGAAAATTCATGCATGTTTTTTGCATCATTATGTATACTTTTGCTACAGGTGTTCCGGGAACTTGTATCTACTCCATCTTAACGAATATTGCTTCAGCACCGGGGGTGAACATCAGCGTGGCACAGTTGAACGATGGTACTGGCTATATGTTCTTGTTTTTAGGTCTCGGCTGTTTAATTTTTCAGCCGCTCGCCCTACAATATGGAAAAAGGCCCGTGTATTTGTTGTCTACACTTGGAGTGGCTTTGCTTAATTTGTGGCAACCTTACATAACATCTAATGGTCAGTGGATTGCTTCTAAGATTCTTGCTGGGTTTTTCTGTTCTCCTATCGAATCATTGCCAGAAGTTTCTATCTCAGATTTATTTTTTGAACACGAGAGAGCAACGTACATGGGTATTTATGCAGTTGCATTATTTGGGTCCAATTATATTGCTCCTCTTGTGGCTGGGTTTATAAATGAAAATCCACAGAATCTTGAGGTAGGTGGATGGAAATGGGTGATATACTGGTCCGTCATTTTTTGCGCTGCGGGCTTTGTTTTCCTTTTCTTTTTCTTGGAGGAGACAAATTATGAAAGGAAATTAAGGGTGAAGAGAGATGACGTAGGAAATATTGTCTCAGTTGTCAGTAATCACGATACTAAATCTCCTGCAGGTATTAGCATCATTCAGTCAAATAATCTAAATGATACAGATGACATTGCTAATGACTGTCTCCAAAATCAGGCCATAGTCATCGATGCAGACGAGAATATTGAATACGCTTCTCCAAAGACGTTCTGGCAAAAATTATCTTTGACATCAGGTGTTAAAACAAAATTTCTTATGTGGGAATACCTAAAGGGTCCCTTTCTTATGTTACAATTTCCTGTCGTGTTATGGTCGGGGTTCTTATATGGGGCTTCTCTTTTTTGGTATACTGTCTTGAATGCTACGGAATCATTAGTATTATCAGCTGAACCATACAATTTTTCCAGTGCAATGTGTGGTTTGGCTTACTTGTCGCCGATAATTTTCGTATGCATCATTTATTTTTATGCAGGATGGGTTACCGACTGGCTCAAGATAAGGTTTGCGAAGAAGCACAATGGCTTGTCACAAGCCGAAGACCGACTTTGGAACTTGATTATATACATGATTTTGGGACCTTGTGCCTTAATACTATGGGGAGTTGGCGCCCATCATGGCATTCATTGGTTTGGAATTATTTTTGGATTTGGATTAAATTCTGGTCTATGTATCGTTGGCTGTGTTACTGCGGTTACTTATGTCATTGATTGCTACCATGAAATGTCTTGTGAGGTGATTACAACGGTTGTTGTCATCCGTAACACTATGAACTTTGCAATGGGTTACGGGATCACTCCATGGGTTCAGAATACAGGATTGCAAAATACTTTTATAGCGGCGGCATTCATTTGCTTATTCTGCATGGCAACTTTTCTCTTAATGGAGGCCACGGGCTTTTATTGGAGGAATAAGACAAAAAGCATTTACTGGAATCTCGTTCAAAAACGGAGAATTCTTGAACATGGTTCCGCTTAATTTACAAGAGCCTCGCTTCCGCTACCATTTATTCAAATGACATAATATACTCAGACAGCTTTAGTTTAAATAGTGATATGTTCTTCATTTCAATCCTTTTCAGCTTTACATTCCAAGTTTTCTGTCATATAGAGTAGCACATGGGTTGGAGAATGAAGCTTTAGAAAGCAGCTAAAAGCAAAGCCCAGCCTAGTCCAATGGACATATCGTCTCTATAGTTCTTAAAACGATTATGCTACACGCCTTGAAGAAAAGCCATTGTGCTACTCTATCTTCCTTTCATTCTTTTGACGATTATCTTGGTATAATAAGTTGATTTGGGTTATGATACGCTCATTATCTTTTTATGAGCCTCACTTAGCAAAGCATAATCATGCTACCTTCTTTGAGTTACTTGCTTTCTAGTTTTTGGTGTGAAGTACTATGCTCTCCCAAGGAACGCATATAAATCAGGAATATGGCATATTTTAGCGAACAGTATAACTGGAAACTTCAATAAATACAACTTATTAGCATCAGTGATATTTGTAATTATGAGATAAAACTAGTTATACTATATTTTATTACTACTATTTATCTTGTCTCTCTGCTTAAAATGCCTTTAGATTCCTTAAAATATCGGTATTATAAATATTGATGATCGCCAATTTTTCATACTTCGAAAGCATGTTTTCAAGAACTCCAAGAAGTGATATCTATTAAAATTGTAAGTTATTTGCTTATCGGTCTACATGGTTATGGGAAATAAAGGCTTGAGCGGGTGAAAAATAAGAATGACCATGTATCAAAGCGATCTTCCTTGGACCTGGTATTCATTTGGTTTATCATTTTCTTTTGCATTTATAGAACCAAGTACTTCAATAGAGGCCACCGTGAAATCAAAATTTAAATATTCACCTGCGATACATACTTCTGCTTATAAGTTTCATATCCTTTTCATGAAGGATCATCTGCTCTTCCTGTTTTTGGATACCAACAATACAGAATATGCAGCATTTCTTCCTGTACTTAAATGCAATTGAAAGTATTCGAAAAGATGTACTGTCCTTGCACTTTAAGGCGTGACTGCAAAAATTTAAAGTTAGAACGCTTGATTTACTCGAATAATTTAACGATAAATTTGGACTTTCCAGACATCATATTGTCGCAAGGAACGAGCTGTAGGGTATAAAGGGATAAAAATAATGAATATTATGGCGTCCCTTAAGGTAAATATAGAATGCCTCAGACAACAGTGAAGCAGTTTCGCTGTTACTTCACTTTAACTTCTTACCACAGTTCGAAGAGCTATAAACTCCTTTTTTAAGACAATCATATCCATTTTTGATGATTTTTGTGTTTCAAAAATCGGTTACTACATCAGTGGTATAGAAGTAGACAAAGCATAATGAACGAGAAAGAAATATGCAAACCGGGCTATCCCATTTATTTTTTTGGTTTTCTTTTTTCATTAGAAATCAGATGCATAGTGGTGGTCGAGTTACAATTTTATTTGAAAAGGATAATCAATATCGCGTTTAGCCTCAATCATGTCGATAATTTACTAAGCAGCGAAATGATAGATTTTTGAAGGAAGGACGTTTTGATGCGCATTCAAGACGTAGTACTTCCATCTGGAGGTTTTGAGATTCCGCCTCTAAAGCTTACGTGCAATTTTTTGGTGAAACGATATTCTCGATTCATCGGAGAGGTAAAACAGTCATTCATTATAATCGTATAAAAGAATTGTTAAATTATCCAATCATTAATTGTTCAGACGGAATTATTTGTCACGAACACTTTTAGAAAGCCGAGGGGCACTTTAAAGCCTATAGCAGAAGTTAGGATTTTTATCACCCATTTTTGCAAGTTCGTATTCCGAGTAAGAGTCATAATAGCCTTCTTCTAGCTTCTGTTTCCTTGTTTTATTTGATATGTTATATCCAACAACTAATACTGTCAAGCCAATAAATCCTAAACCAATAAATCCTAACTCCAAAGCATGCCCCAAAATAAATCTAGGGGAGTCCTGGGTACGATAAAAGTTCGATGCGAATGCGCCTGAAAAATTTCCAACTCCAATTTGAAAAGCCATTCCCACTGCTCTTTTGTAGCTTCCTGCTAAGTTGTTTGAAGCCCAAATAACAACCATTGGAAAGGCAGGATATATTCCCAAAGCGGTGATATAAACGCCAGCGTAGATTGCCCCAGCATTGTGGACGGGATCACAGCTAATACATATGATATATCCAACAGCCATGCAGATATAATTGAACAATAAAAATGGTGATCTGAGTCCAACCTTAGTAGACAAAGCGGCTTGGATAATGCTGAAAATTGCAGCTACGATGTAAATGGGAACCGACATCAACTGTGAGATAGTAGAGGTATAGCCCAAATTCTTAATAATCGTAGGCGTGAAGAGCGAAACACCATACAAAGGCACACAAGTACCATAGTATAAAACTAACTGAAACCAACATTGCCAGTCCTTAAATACAGCCCAGATATATCTTGAGTCGTTAGAATTGTCTTCGCCAATATTATTTTTCTCAGGGAGATTTTCCACATCTTCCTTCTCTACACCCTTTATAACGGCACCGTCAGCATTACTTGCATGCTTTACTCGATGAACAATAAAATTACGTTCATCTTCACTTAAAAAGCTAGCTTTTTCGGGGTAGTCAGGGAATATCTTGAAGGAAATTATGGCAACTACAAAAGTTAACAAGCCTTCTAAAATGAATATCCATCTCCATCCCTCATAACCGCCAACACCATCCATTTTGGAAATAGCTGCAGCTAGCAAGCCCGAGAACGCACCAGCCATTGAAGCAGCACTGAAGAATATTGCCTCGCGTACCATAATTTCTTGTTTTCTATAGTACATGGACAATAAAAATGAGATTCCAGGAAACGATGGTGCTTCAAAAATACCAAGGAGAGCTCTAGTTGCCAATAATTGATGATAATTCTTAACAGTTCCCATTAGTGTCATCACAATAGCCCACAAGCACATTGTGAGTGGAATAAAAATCTTAGGACGAACGTGTTTTAACACGATGTTGCTAGGAATTTCCAACGACGCATAAAATATGAAGAAAATTGTAAGACAAATATTATATTGATTTCCTTTCAATTCCAAATCCTCCGCTAAACCCTCAATTTTAGCATTTCCTATGTTTCCTCTATCAAGAAAGCTTAACAAGTAAAGCAAAGTAAATAATGGCAAAAGCCTGATGTCAATTTTCCTAATAAGCTTTCTTTCATCAATAGATACAAAATCACTCAAGTCTTTGTCAGCAGTCTCACTTGAAGAATCACCCCCCTCGGAAGATACTTTAAGAAAGTTGACCTCCTTTGTGCCCGTATCGATACCACTATGTTGTTCTACAGAGTGATTATCCGAGTCGGCAGTCTCATTCTGCCCATGAGCCAGACGTATTTTTAACATGTCAGCAACGTTTCTTATGTATATTTATGGAGCGGCTCTTTAAGTTACTTGCAAAAATACTTGTTTATGCACAGATCTTAGAAGATATTACTGAAGGGCCTAATAGTACCTTGTTAAATGATTAAACTCTATTTATAGCAGTTCTCCTAACTTACTTCTTGATCCTTGGATAGGTATTAAATAGTAAATTCATGGCGGCTTTCCAACCCCTTAAGTACCAAAAGGTAGCAAACTACAGACTCATTCCAAGAAGCAATCAATTGGCTACTTCGTGGTGGGTAAATTTCTCACCACCTGAATTGTTTAAGCTTCATGGAAAAGTGCATATGGATGTCCTGTACGTCTTTTCTCCGCATTTCGAGTAACCCACAAAAAAAAAAAAAAAAAAAAAAACAAAATTCAAAGTTCCCCACCATCATCTAAGTCGAGCAACGGTGCTAGATATGAGATCTAGATTCAACCTTAATTTAACTGGTCGACTATATGCTATTAAAAGGTTTTCCTATTTTAAGATTCTGTTATTATGATTCCCATTTCACGTTGTTTATTTATTTTGTGAGGTCTCAAGGTCTTCATCATCCCATAATTGGTCCCTCCTTTAAATGTTTGAGCTATTGGACTACAAACTGTAGGTATCTCGCATACCATAAGCATATATCCGTACACTAAATCCTTCTCTCTATGGCTCCTTCAAGCATTGCTAGGGTGACAAAGAACACATATTACAAGAACTGGAGAAGTAAAAAGCTAAGAGTATTTAATACTTTTAGCTGCTTTAAGGTTAAAATATTCTCTGCCCTTCTCATACCTCGAACAGCAATAAGTTATACGATAGTTGCAGCGAAGTCATGTGTTATGTCTCTAATTCCTCTGGCGCTTGTATATAGAAAAATACATACCTATAATGTTTCTAAACAGTTATTTTGGTTTTAATGAATCTCCAGTAATTGAGCGGCTTTCAGAAAATGGAAAGTTTTTTCAGATAAAAATCTTGATTGTATCAGGATTCTCGCTGAAACTATATCCACCAGTATACTTTGACCATCGTATTAATATTCGTTATGTTCAAAGTACCTTTCATTCTAATGTCTTTTCTTTTCAAAAACAGCATAAGCAATTCGAAACGCTGTGAATTCTCAAGCATTGCTCTATCTATTTTTGTTTACGATAGCTCAACGAGATGCTGCATTTGTTTTTTTGCAAATTATGAACTATGAGTGTTTTGCACCCATATGGAGCGCGAGGAAAGCGAGTTCCGCGCATCACGTGCCTATCCGCGCTTATTCACCGCGAACTTGGGCTTACCACAAGTGTGGGGACAAAAAGAAACGATATGGCAGCCTCTTCAGGTCGATGTACCTCAATATCTTGACTTGGTTGGTAACAATGAAAATTCAGATATCAAGTATTTACTCTAATTTAACATAATGTTCATAGAACGTAAAGAAAATAAAAAAGCGGGGCTGCGGTTTTTGATCATCCAGGTTAAGTAAGGATAGTCTTACATTCCTTGACAGAGCGAATGCCAAGGAGCATAGATGGATGCCCCACAAACTATCATGTCAAGATATTTTCACGGATAAGCATCCGAATGGGTTGTAAATTAATGGAGGAGAATAATAGGGTTCATAAGAGATGTTTGCACTTTAATAAATGGAGCTCCAAGTTTCGGTCCATCCACTGATCGGAAGATTTGCAGGAAGATCACCAAAAATGTTCTCGTGGGTTAATACGAAGTAATCAAACCGTATAAATACTATCCAGTGAGTTGGCTGCTTATTCGAAAGAGTGCATTCCATGATAGCGATATGCGAGTTTGTAAATCGTCTTTGAGATAGCAACAGTGTAGGATAATCATTAAACGCCTACTTGTATGCATAAGACGCATAAATACGAGTTCATATTGAAAGATTCGGGTTATCTCCCATGAAAAAAAAAATTAACCTTTTGCTATTCGGGACGACAGCAAGGCACGTTGATTGTTAATTTTCTCAAGATGATAGAATCCAGAGAGCAGTTTATCCAAAACATGAGTTCTGAATCAAAAAAGGAACCAAATAATAAAGTACGCAAAAAATTAATCTTTCTTATAGTTCAATCTACAGTCATTAGGACTAGGAGGATGACTTTGATGCGGTCTTAGATTTTTCTTCCCCTTTCATCTCCTTTGTGAAGTTAAGTCACCCTGTGACTTAGAAAAAGATTATCCTTTGCATCTTCCTCTGGACTAGAACTAAGTTGAATAAATCCTCATACAAAATTCCAACTGAAGTCAATAATTCCTAGGAACGATTGGTCGCAAAAGAGGCCTTTCTCTTGAATATTTCTCCTAGAACTATCACATGGTTCAAGGTTGCCCTTGAATGAAACAATGACCGAATAAAGTAAAAAAAGAGATAAAAAACATGTCGACAGATCCAGAACCGTACAGTGAGGTTCAAAATTCTTAAGCACACCTCAAAGAAAAAGAAAAAAAAAAGAACAGGGGTGAAGTTGTTTTCATCATTAGATTGTGAGTGCATTTTTTGTATTAAATAAGGCTGTAAATTTCGAAGGGAATTTGATCATATTTGAATGATCTATATCTTCAACAGTGATCGAATCTATGACAGGGAGAAAAGTGCATAAGCAGCTTTTTGAAATTCTAGGAATAAAAATTTTCGATGTCATGGAATCATCACTATAACCTTGTCGCAAGCTCTTGGGTATCCTATTTTCCAAAACTTTATCAATTCCTATATTCCAAAACTCTATCAATTCCTAAAAGGTTACGGGTAACGCTCCCACAAGCGCGATCATTAAGGTATTACTCAAAACGGAGATTTTACTGATAAGACTAGTTTGCCTTCATGAATGCTCTATTTCTCACATGACTTTCTTCGACCAATATGTAGTATTTTTATATTCATACTCTTAAAAATGTATATCCAAGCTTTAAATTTCACAATGCTCACGGGATGATTCGGTCGCTCGTTTATATAGTGCCAAGAATGCACAGTGACATCAAAGATACATAGACAGGGATTCTTTTTAATCCCTTTTTCAAAGTAAAATAATTCTTGATATTATAGTTGACTTCTCAAAGTGATCTCGTATAAGGTTATCAAGAAGCTCGCTTGATACTCCTTGTTGTGCTTCTTTATATCTAAACACACATGCTTACTTGGGTGACTAAGCTTTCGTAAATACAGGAATAGATTTTTCAAAGCTTTCAATTCTGGAGAAGCCACAACATAAAAGCCAAAATAGATAAGTTATTATATAAGATCCTGAAGGTGTATCACAGAATTTATTTTCTCAATTATATTCTTTACATCTGCAAAGTTCAAAGGGTGTTTTATTTAATATGTTCTATTTGCTAGTGTGCTTGAATGTATCATCTTCTTTGAAGTTCTACAAATTCTCTTTCATAAACCTAACCCCAACCAAAGCATGATGCCGAGGTGTCCTTGTGTTTGTAAAGGACCTCTCGTTTCGATTAAAATTTTTGGCTTGAACAAAATTGCTACTTCTTTTGAAGGAGAAAGAATGATTAAATGATGGAGCGTAGATTAGTATTCAGTGAACCATAAGAATATTTTAGTATGATTTCTGATGTCTACGACTAAAAGGCAATATCTGAGCCTAAGTAATGAAATACCCCACGAACCAATTCAGCTATTCTTACAAACAAGGGCGAAAGTCGAGAGGAAAAAGATGAAGAAATGGGAAGAAAAGAAAAGTAAGTGTAAGAAATATCACTTGCATTTCATAAAGGTTCTCTGTAACTTGCTTTCTAATTTCAAGCGCGCTCACAATGGAGAAGATTATCTGGTCTGGCGTACGCTAGCATTGATCAGATAATACTTATCTCGAAGAATGACGTTCTTAACTAAGCAATCATCTTATGACAAGTAAGTTTATAACTCCTATGCGAGTCTCATATGACGATAATCTAATTTGTGTTCCTTTCTAAGATTTACGAAGAATATGGTAATGTGGAACCTTCTCCTGCATCAACTGCAGAACGAACAGGCGCTCTAACATCAAAGCTTTCTTGTCTAGGTAAATAACATCAAACTCGAGCAATTTTCGAATGTTCAAAATGAGCTATGAGGCCTAAACCGGAGAAAACCTAACTAAAATCTAATTGTATTTAGAGCTATCAGGGCTAGACTCCACTCTAGATAAATGACAATGTGTGTGGATTTCTTAATCCACCATAGAAACCACAATTGCGCAAAAAATTCTGGAGAATTCTGTGGTGTGAAGGGCTATATACGATGATCAAAAAACAAAATCATGTAGCACTTACATAAAATCTTGAGAAATATCGAATAATTTGGACAAGGCGGATACCTTATACGTCCTGACCACCGAGTCGTCTGCGCAATCGAACAGAGGAGCCGATGACTCAGGCATATGCCCGTCGAGAGCTATTTTTCCGAAGTTGAAGAAAATGTTTTTGAAGCTGAAGGAAACCTCAGAAGAGGACTAGACAGAGGCATATTCAAATGCTCGCTCTCATAGGAATATTTGGAACCGGATTATTTCTATCTCAGGTGGTACCCTAGCTTTGGTGTAAGTAAAGGAACGCATAGATAACACATTGGGTATTATACTAACCGAATTTTGGTGGGAACGTGGGAATGTTTGTTGCATATGGATTTGTCGGATTGATAATTCTATTAAATCAAATGGCAAATGGAAACATCGACTCTAATGCCCGTAACTGGCTACTACGTACGACACAGCGAGCACTTTGTGATGAAGCTTTAGGTTTCGCATTAGGCTGGGTGGCAGTCTACCAGAGCATAATTCCTGCTGAGATCTCTGCGACGGCTGTAATCATGACTTATTGACAGATAAGAGTCCTGCATTTTGGATAACAATATTTGGAATCATCATTATAGCTACTAATTCCTATAATGTAAGATTTTATGGAGAGCTTGAGTATGCTTTTGGAATCATAAAGATTCTTCTTATTTATGGTCTTACTCTCGTAGGATTGATCATTGACCTAGATGGTGTCAAGGGGCAAGACAGTATTGGTTTTAAAAACTGGGTTAAGGCGCCTTGGAATACCTATTTTACAGCTGGTTACTTAGGCCGTTTATTGGAGTTTTAGAAATGTGTATCTAGAGTTGTATACTCGTATGGAGGAGTTCAATCAACCAGTTTATTTGCGGGTGAAACAAAGAATCCAAGAAGAGGTCTTTTTCTTGCTGCAAAAAGGATTCGTAGGTTGTGATTTAGCCTTGTAGGAGAAAAAGTGTTATCATGGATAGTTACTAACATTTAGTTATCCGTGCTATATTCTTGTACTTAGCAACAGTTTTTGTTTTAACTCTTATTCTCCCTTCCACAGATCCTTCCATTGCCAACTCTGCCAGTAATGCTGAAGGATCTCCCTCTGTCGTGGCGATTAAAAGAGCAAATATAAAGGTTTTTCTATGTTACTAACACACTAGTCTTGTCATCAGCATTCTGCTGCAAACCTATCTATAATTCAGGCATCCCGAATGTTGTTTGCGCTTGCTGCGAAAAACCAGGCTCCTCAGATATTTCTTAGGACAAACAAAAGAGGACTTCCATAGTTTAGTGTTATTTTCTCTTCCTTATTCATACCTTTATCATATATGTCCGTATCAAGTGGGTCGGCAACAGTTTTTCTGTGGTTCCAAAGTATAACTTCGCAAAATCCTCTAATACCAGGATTTCTATCTTACTCAATCATGTTTTATTGCAGCGTGCCATGGAGTCACAGGGTTATACAAGAGATCGCTTGCCATATACCTTCAGATTCGCCCCTCAGGCGGCTTGGATCTCATTATTCTTTTCTACGTTTATTCTATTGACAAGCTGTTTTCCCAATTTTTTGAAGCACGATTTTGATATCGCTTCGTTCATTAGTTGCTACCTTACCATCGCAATAGTGGTAGTACTCACTATCTTCTGGAAATTCTCTAAAAAGACGAAGTTTATTAGTCCAGAAGAAGTTGACCTAGAAACATTATTCAGAGACTTGGATCGAAATCCTGAGTCACCGCTTCCATACCTGAGGAATGGAGGATCTTTGCTGCTATATTCTCGTAAAAAGGAAGCAAGATATACTGCCTGAAGATTAGAATATATATCATTCCTATTTTAGGAAGAGATAGCCAAAGTATGGTCCTCTCATGCTCATGATTCTCGAAGGAGTTCCCTCTGTAAGGTTTGGCTATTGCAAAATCCTCTCTCTTGCTTAAAGTTAAAAACCTAGGATTGAGCACAGCTTCTCTAGGTGCATCTTCTATGAGAAATCAGAAAATCTCAGAACTTTATGCGCTTATTAGAGTATTTGTGAGCAGGTGCATCTGCAGTCACTAGTAAAGATGCTTCCAAAGTTTAGACGCTCTGAAAGAAGAGTCCCATTTGACCAAAATATAATGAAGGAATAAAAGAATTCTAATGTTTTTACACTTGAATTGGATTCGCCCGGGCCATATCAAAGCTAATGGCGTCAATTGCCATCGAGTACTCCTCGTGGAATCTACTGTTACGGTTGTTTTCTTTGAGCAATTTTTTACTTTAAGACCAGAAATAAACCATGAAAGCTGAAGCATACCATGCAGCTGTTTACAAGTTATTGAATGTTGGTGTATGCATTCTTTACAGTAATCGCAAGACTTGTGATGTATATGATATTCAAAAAAAGCTTCTGTTCAAACAAAATGCAAATTGAACTCTACTTTCAAGATAGTTTGGGGCTCCACTAGATAGACATTATTAGTTAACTTTTCAAAGGAGAAAAATGATCTATGGGAGCACCCTGATATTAGCAAGGGAAGAGATTTCAAGTTGTTCTGACCTACTGACCATACTTCAAGAAACCGTTTTTTCTCTACAAACAGTGAAATATCAATTCAATAACCTTATCAATAAGAAATAGTCTGCACTTGTTAGTTCGCTTTATTAGTGTAGTATCAAGGTTCACTCTGAACATTACTTAACCTTAAGACATAAAATAAGAAAAGAAAAAAATGCATACCGTGAGCTATGTGAGAAATATTGAGTGCGAAAGCACTAAAATGTCGTGGCTCGCTATATTTATCCTGGCTCTCTTAGGAATTACTCTGTGTCGAAAAGATCATACTAATGCAGCTTTCAAAAGTATAATTATAAAAATAAGATAGTTCTCATGCCTAATGGATCATTGAAGACAGAATTTCAGGGCAGTCTGCAATCTTTGTTTCAAGAAGCTGACAAAGCTGCTAAGATTTTTAAGCAATGCATTAAAAATAACAAGGAATATGATGCTATGTTAAAGGGAGAAGCATACAACTCGTTTGATTCGAATCTTGTATTGGCCCGCACCATATCAAGCGAACTTGCTGAAAAGTATTCACTGCTCAGTCTCAAAGACTACAATTACGATATTGATCGTTTCAAAGAAGCACAATGTGAATATTTAAGCAGATTTGTTTTTCATCATCAGTTGAACAATGCATATATCGAGCCACCCTTTAGAGTAGATTTTGGAAATCACATAAAATTTGGTAGAAATTTTTATTGCAACTTCAACACCGTGTTTTTAGACTGTGCATCAATTGTTTTTGGTGATGATGTTCTATGCGGGCCAAATGTAACATTTTCAACCGCAGGTCATCCGACTGACCCGAAAGCCAGACTTGAAGGAGAATTCGCTTTACCTATAGTTGTGGGGAATAATGTATGGTTTGGAAGTAATTGTGTTATCCTCCCTGGAGTCACAATAGGAGATGGATCAGTGGTAGGCGCTGGGACGATAGTCACGAAAAGCGTAGAACCATACAGCCTTGTCCTTGGTGTTCCCGGAAAAGTAGTGAAAAAGTTAGAAAACTACTCAGAAAAAGAAGAATTCAAAAAGTTTTTATGATCTGTCGTACTTCAGAATATACATAGTATGAAAGAGGAAAAATCTCTAGCTATTCTGCTTTAGCACTTGTCTTAGGTAATTCTGTGCCTATTTTGACTTAGAATTTGCAGTTAAAAGAACTCTGGATCCATGACTACTCAAAGCCGTCTTGTATCTCAAAATCTCCTACCCTAAATTTAACGTTTTCTTGTTTCAAGTATTCTTTTTTATCATGGTAGTCTTTAACTCGGCTACGTACATATTCCGTCCCCTTAACAGGGTTTACATTTCTGTATAACCCTAATCTTTTTAGGAGAGGCGATGGCGCTATTTCAATCTCAGTTTCTCCTGGTCGCACAAAATAGAATAACCCTATACGAGGGGAGTCGATTTGATCAGGAGGAGGTCTCACAACTCTATGAATCGTTGAGTTAAAATAGTTACCACTCCAGAAGCTCAATGTATCTCCAATATTACAAATTATTCCTCCAGGAACTGATGGTATATACTTCCAAGAGCCATCAGCGAGTTTTATTTGCAAGCCTGAGACCATTTGATTATAAAGTAACGTTAAGGACCCAAAGTCAGTATGTGCTCTTGCCCAGATGTTTTGAACTTTTGCATCATCAGATTGAGACCTTGGGTGATATTTCATAAATCTCAAGTGGTCATCACTAGGATCATCATAAAGATGCTTTCTTACAAAATAATCTTCTTCGAGCTCTAATATTATGGCAAAAAGGGTTAAAAGTTTTTTTACTACCTCGAAAGATTTTCTGGAAAAGGCTTCTAATTCATCGCGATACTGCTTAATGAAGCGCTGTTTGAAATAGTCTTCGTACAAGCCATCCCTCGTGAATTTTGCTATGTTGAATGTTTCGACATTATCCTTAATGTCTGTGCCAAAGAAATTTTTATTTCCTACTATTTTATAGCCAAAGTAGTTTCCATCAGCAAAGTTTACTTCCTGTACCTTTTTTTCTTCTTCCGAATAATGTTCAAAAAAGTGTCGTCCTAGTGCAAACATTCTATATACCTCATCATCGGAGATTCCTGTTCCCACAACAGCCCAAAATCCATCATTTTGAACAGCATTTTTTAATTTTTGAGCAAGCTCAATTTTACCTCCGGCTAGATCATAGCTGCTGAGATCTATTATCGTGAGATCAGCCCAATTCAATTTATAGCTTGTTTCTTTCGGAGGCTTCCAGGTCTCAATCTCTGAATCAATTGTCATATTTATCAAATTACGGACAAGAACTAATTAGCGGAGCCAAGATTGCTCTGTATAAATATCCCCATTCTGTGGCGTCAGCTTAATATCAAAAATATCCTAGAACTAGAGCTCCGAAAGAAGAAAAATGCAGGAGGAACTATAAGCACGAGACTTTTTTATATCATCAACAATAAGTACCCGCCACACCAGAAGCAACAGGCGGAACCTATGCTTTTATTATCTGATTGACGCAGAAAATGAAAAATTTGATGCCACATTTATTCTAATATTTACTTCGAGCTTTTTCGCGCTGCGCAAGTATTTTAGTTGCAAAATTGCTTACTTTTCGTCTCGCTGTGCTTGGTAAAAGAGAGAATTGCCATTATGGAAAAGAAAGATTCGGATATTTTCATTTATGAAGAGGATTTCAAGGATAATGAAGCAGTATACAAGAGGGCTTTAAGGAAGCTAGACTTTAGAGTTGTAGCGGTAATAGCACTTTCTTATATCTTCACACAAATTAATAAGAATAATATATCGAATGCGGCGATACTAAATTTAGAGACTAATAATGGGATAAAACATGAGTTGGGCGACTTGAGCTCTGGGCAATGGTCATGGTGTCTCTCAGCATTCTATTATCCATATTTAATCTTCGAAGCTCCTTTCACAATGCTTGCGAAAAAAGTTAGTCCGCGACTTTGGCAGGCAAGGATTATGATTACCTGGGGAATTGTATCCATGTTACAAGCAACTGCATTCAATTTCTCTAGCTTAGTAGCTGCTCGATTCTTTCTTGGATTATTAGAGGCTTCTTGGTATACTACGGCACTCTATCACTTATCTTTCTTTTATAAGCCTAGAGTCTTACCGACGAGAGTCGCATTCTTTTACTCATTCGGAATGCTCAGCGGAGGTTTCAGTGGAATACTAGCTTATGGAATCTCCTTCATGAACCAGAAACGAAATTTGAGTGGTTGGAGATGGGTTTTCATTTTCGAGGGAATTCCGACAATTTTGATTGGCACTTATAATCTATTCCTCTTACCAAGTTATCCAGAGGAGTGTAAATTTTTAAATGCGCAAGAAAAGAAGGCAGTGATCGAAAGTTTACCTAGTAGTGCTCCTAGAAGCACTGATAGCGCTTTTAATTGGGCGTTGGTGAAGGAACTTTTGAAAGATTCTACATTTTATACTTATATTGGTATTTGGCTCTTTCAAGGAATAGGAGGTTGGGGTATATCCTTTGTATTGCCTACAATAGTCTATGAACTTGGATTTACAGATACTGCGAACACTCAGTTGATGCAATTACCTCCAGCAATATTTGGCTTCTTATTACTTAATGTGCTTGGGTACTTAATTCAAAAAAAATATATAAGTGCATTTCCTACAGCTATTATCATGTCGCTTACTCAAATAGGATGTTATATTGTTCTCATCAAAGCTGAGAATAAGATTGCAAAATACTTGATGCTAATACTTGCGTAAGTACTTCTTTCTATCGAAATCGCTCTTTGCAATTACTAACTTGTCTAGCACTGGAATATCTAACAGCTTATATCCTGTTCTCTGGCCGGATAGAATGAGAGTTGTTAATGGTACATCGTCGAGTGCACTTGCAATCGGTGCAACCAATGCAAGTTGCCAATTAATGGGATTGGTTGGTCCTGTAATATATCAATCGAAGTTCGGACCATCATACTATATTTCCTATTCTTGTTCAATCGCTTTATGTTCGGTGTCCTGTACTTTCATAGGGGTTACATGGTATTTGGTCAGGTCTAAAGGCCTTCTTCATACTGAGGGTGCCATAGTGGAAACAAAAAATAAATCCTGTGAAGTGGCTTCATGATGAGTTCACGGCTTGCGTATATATACTTGGAAATTTTTGTTTAATTGTACCTTCCATGATAGTCGATGACAACAGGCTCGACTTCAAAAACTTTCAACATTATGTACACATGGGTTCAAAATATTCGTTTGTTGTTGCCTAAGTCGAACTCATAAGACATACCTCACATGAATGTTGTCTCCTAGAAGTGTATTTTTGAAACTAATGTTAAAGGATATCCCCAGCCATAAACTCTTAAGGTTCACTAAGCACAGTGAAATGTCAAAATTTCACCAAACTTTTAGTTCTATTTCTAATAAACTGAACAGATTTTTGTATTTCCTTGTAAACACGTTCGGAAACTTTCACTGACCAGCTTATTCTAGTGAGTATAAGAGCTAAAAACAAGCGAAAGAGTCAGATGCTACATATTTTTCGAGTTTAGTCAAGGAAAGTTCTACTTTTTATAAACTCGAGTCGCTGTCTTAGATTTCGCTCTATGATTAGAATGTTTTTCTTTATATTTTATCATGGTTATGTTGGTTTTTATGTAATTGAAATCTGCCAAAATGATCAACGTAAACGACTTAAGAAACAATATTGAGCAATACACTCAATCTCGAAATGCTCACAACAACTGAGCCCGACCCTTGCAACTCACCCAACGTCTAGAACCTCGTAATGTGAGTATAGAAGGCAAACTTAATCTCTTATTTATCATTTTCCGTTCCATAACCGAAAGGAAGATTGGTTCAGGTGGTAGCTACCCCGCATTTCCAACGGGGATTGCATACTGTCCGAGGAAACCGACATACCTACTGCACAGTGCTTAAGACAGGACTATCAAGAGAACTATTTAGTAGCTTATGACTCTTGAAACTGGAGACACTGAAATTTGGTCTCATTATCATTGCTCGAGTAATGTCTGCCCCAAAAAGCGCAGCCGTCGTAGCGAAAAGACTGTTATCACAATTTGAAAAACTGATGCACACGTTATCACGCTTTCCTTATCCAACAGAACAGGATGAAGAGAGTTTCTATAAAGAAGAAATTCAGAAAGTAAAGGATTGGTGGAAAACTCCTAGGTTCTCTGGTGTGAAGAGACCATACTCTGCAGAAGATGTTGTAAAACATCGTGGGACCCTTCCAATTGCATACCCTTCTTCAATCCAAGCTGAGAAGTTATACTCTCTATTGCGCCAGAGGTTTCATGAGAAAAGGCCAGTGCACACTCTCGGATGTATCGATCCTGTTCAGGCTACTCAAACTGCTCTCAATCAAGAAGTATTGTACGTCTCTGGATGGGCTTGCTCTAGCGTTCTAACTACTACAAATGAGGTTTCCCCAGATTTTGGAGATTACCCTTACGATACGGTGCCAAATCAAGTAGATCGCTTGTTCCGTTCACAGCTTCTTCACGATAGAAAATCCTGGCATGAGTGGTTGTCTTTATCCAAGGAAGAAAGAAAAGCCAGAATTGAGAGTGGTAGGCCAAGAATTGACTACTTGAGACCAATAATCAGCGATGCAGATACTGGTCATGGCGGCACTGGATCTGTTATGAAGTTGGCGAAGCTTTTTGCAGAAAGAGGTGCGGCTGCTATACATATCGAAGATCAGTTACATGGGGGGAAGAAGTGTGGCCACATGGCAGGGAAAGTGATCGTACCAACTTCTACTCATATATCCAGGCTTATAGCCACCAGAATGCAATGGGACATAATGAATACGCTGAACTTAATAATAGCACGTACAGATTCTGAATCTGCTTCTTTATTAAGTTCTTCTATAGATCCCACCGACCACGAATTCATTCTCGGAGTCATAGATAAGAGTGCAAGACCTATAAGCGAAGTTTTGGAGAAAGCGCTTAAGAATAATCGTACACCTGCTGAAGCCAAGAAAATTGAGAAGAAATGGTTTGAAGATCATCCACTCTTGACATTCAATGAAGCTGTGCATCAAAAACTATCAGCATTGGGACAGGAAAGTCTATATGAAGAATACTTAAAGAAGTCAAAGGGAAAACCTATTTCTGTGGCAAGAGAGAACATCCGAGCCCTAATAGGAGAGGATGTTTTTTTCGATTGGGATGTTCCTAGATCGAATGAAGGTTATTATTTGGTGCGAAATGGCATTGATGTTGCTGTTAAAAGAGCTCTTGCCTTCGCCCCTTATAGCGACCTTTTATGGGTTGAAACTAAGACTCCTGATTTAGAGTATGCTAAATCTTTTGCCACTAGGATTCACGAAAAATTTCCAGATAAAATGCTCGTGTACAATCTTAGCCCTAGTTTTAACTGGTCAGCGCATGGTTTCAGCCAGAGTGACTTGAAAGATTTCGTTTTCGAAATGGCCAAATATGGCTTTGTTTTACAGTTGATCTCTCTCGCCGGAATTCATTCAGATGCGGTAAATATGTGGGAATTGTCACAGAAATTTAAGGTGGATGGTATGAAAGCTTACGTCGATTTAGTGCAAAGCAAAGAAAAGGCTTTGGGTTGCGATGTATTGACGCATCAGAAATGGTCTGGTGCGAACTACATGGATAGTTTGTTTAGCACCATACAAGCCGGATCACAAACGAGTTCCGTGGGTGAAGACTCCACTGAAAATACATTCTGAATGATATAATTAAATAGTCAAATCACATATAAAAATTATTGTCCATGAATAATCTATAACCTATAGAGGCCATCAATTTCTTATCAATCAAAATTTTGATTCAAATGTACTTACTTTTTTACATACAAGTCAATATAATTGTCGATGTCAAATTCTTCAAGCCCTTCGGTTGTACTGGTTTGTATGATATCCTTAGTGCTTTGAGATAACTCTCCAAAATGTTCTGCGACATGACGTTTGAACTTTTGAATCAAGACCGGAGTCCCCTCTTCTCTACGTCTTCTGTGGCCGATAGGATACTCAATTTTTACTTCATCTAATGTAGTTCCGTCACTGAATTCAATTGCGATTGCATTACCGATGTATCTCTTGGACGGGTCGTGATAGTCTATCGTGAATGCCTTATCCTCAATGCACGTCATCTTGGCACGAAGTTTATCAATTCTGGCATCCGAGGCGACTTTATCAGAATAGTCATCAGCTGTCAAACGCCCATAAACTAGCGGGATTGCCACCATGTATTGGATACAATGATCGCGGTCAGCATAGTTATGAAGTGGGCCTTCTTTATTAATTATACGCATTGCGGCATTCTGCGTTCTAATCTTAACGGTTTTAATATCGTCTACGGTTTTTCCGGTTTCAATGAGTTTGTCATGTAAGATCATAGCCGCTTCCACCGCCGTTTGAGCATGAAATTCAGCTGGGTAAGAAATCTTAAACAAGACGTTCTCCATTACGTAGCTTCCATAGCCTCTCTCAAATTGGAATTCGTGTCCTTTGAATAAAACATCGTAAAAACCCCAAGTTTTAGCTGTCAAAGCAGATGGCATACCTCCTTCGCCATTTTTGACATGATATGCTAGATTTACTGCACGATAACATGCATCACCTGCAGCCCATGATTTTCTGGACATAGTGTTAGGAGCATGTCTGTAGGTCCTCAACGATTGACCGTCAACAAATGCATGAGATACAGCATCGATAGTTTGATCATAGCTGAGTCCCAACATTTTTGATACAACAGCTGTCGTTGCAACCTTGACTAAAATTACATGATCTAGCCCTACACTGTTGAAAGAATTCTTCAATGCCAAAACTCCCTGAATCTCGTGAGCTTTTATCATTGCCTCTAAGATATCTTTAACCTTGAATACTTTTCCTTCTTTTCCATCAGTAGCTTTGTGTAGCCGAGTCAAATAATCTGACACTGCAAGGATTCCTCCGAGGTTATCACTTGGGTGTCCCCATTCGGCGGCTAACCAACAGTCGTTATAATCAAGCCAACGGATGATAGTACCAATACTAAACGCTGCTCGAATAGGATCTAATTCAATGCTTGTCCCAGGAACCCTTGCTCCGTTTGGAACAAATGTACCCGGCACGGTTGGTTGAATAAGTCTTTTAGGCTGATCATATTTGAGAGCAGCAAGACCACATCCCAACGTATCAAGCAAACAAAGTTTCGCGGTGTCAAATGCTAGCTTAGATTCGATTTTCGTATTATGCACATAGTTTGCTATATCTTGAATCACCTTGTCAGGTTGTGGCCTTGTATTATCAGTCATTATTCTTGCAGCTCTAAATCTTACAGTCTTGGAAAGAACACTCGCTTTAACTGTATTGGATGTTAGGTTTTGAGGTAACATCTAATTAGTTTTTTATATTGTAATTCCAATATGGAAAGAAAGCCTTTTCAGTAGGGGAGGCTTTCCAAGAATTATATATACTTGTTCAATTTGGAACCCCTTTAACGGTTCTTGAATACCCGTTCGAAATTCCGTGGTTTTCCTGTGGTTTTCTCATTGTATGCCGATCTTTTCAGAAAAAGTGGGGTAGTGAAAGGGTTACAAACAAATATCACAAAAATTAACCAACTCATGATACTATGTCGGCTATATTCAGAGGATAGCCTAATATAAAAGGATGCATTTCTGGCATTTTTGAACATAACTACTAAAAGAATAATACGTGTAGAGAAAATGAGATATGATTCTAAATATGTCAAGGCGTGGATGCCTCATGTAAAAGCTTACTACCGCATATTTCATAATGCTAAAGCCAATTATAGCTCTAAAGGGCTCAAGGAAACTTTGAAAGACGTTATTCCGGAGAAGTCGGAGCTATTCAAGAGTATCAAAAAGAACCATGGTTCTCTGCTGCTCGGTGATATAACGGTTGCAAGTACACTTGGAGGTATGAGGGGCAATAGGGCATTATTGTGGGAAGGCACTACCTTGGATCCCAACGAGGGTGTAAAGTTCCATGGACGCACGATCAAAGAGTGCCAGAGGGATTTGGCTAAGTGTAAAGAGGAAGCAGCTTCTCCATTAGCAGTTATGCTTCCTGAGTCAATGTTCTGGTACATTCTCACGGGTCAGCTACCGCTGCAAACTCAAGTTGACCTGCTTGCGTTGGAGTTTGCTGAAAAAGGTACATTACCTGAACATATCGTGAAAGTCTTGGATTCATTGTCTCCTACTCTTCACCCAATGACGCAGTTTTCCATAGCCGTTTCTGCGTTAAATCATGATTCTAGCTTTGCAAAGGCGTACCAAAAAGGTATCTCTAAGACAAGGTACTGGGAATACACATTAGACGATGTTATTGATCTAATTGCAAAATTGCCTGCTATTGCGGGAAGGATTTACCAGAACACGTACAAAAGAGAATTTCTCAAGTCCAAATCGTTAGACTCTCTTGGTCAAATCAATAAAAACAAGGACCTAAGCTACAACTTAGCTTCTTGCTTAGGAATGACTATTGATGATTCAGTCAACTTACAAAACTTAAATACTCGCGAGTCCTCTGATTTTGTAAATTTGATAAGACTATATTGTGCGTTACACTCAGACCATGAGGGCGGTAATGTCTCGGCGCATGCAACTCATTTAGTCGGATCGGCATTGAGTGACCCATATCTTTCATACTCGGCAGGTTTGCAAGGTCTTGCTGGCCCTTTGCATGGCCTTGCAGCGCAAGAAGTCTTGAGGTTCATTATATCCATGAAGGAAGCTCTTGTGGTAGACGATAAGCTTCCAAGTGACGAACAGATATCGGAGTATTTATGGAAGATATTGAATTCAGGTCGAGTTGTTCCTGGATATGGCCATGCAGTCTTGAGGAAGCCTGATCCTAGGTTCGAAGCAATGATTGATTTTGGACTAGCGAGGCCATCTATTGCGGACGATGACATTAATTTTCGTCTTGTACACAAATTGTCTACAGTTGCGCCTGGGGTCTTGCAAGAACATGGGAAAACACGAAACCCTTTCCCTAATGTTGATTCCTCATCTGGAGTGTTGTTTCACCATTATGGTTTGACAGAGACATTATATTTTACGGTCATCTTCGGAGTATCGAGGGCGCTCGGCCCGCTTGCACAATTAATATGGGACAGGATACTTGGCTTGCCCATTGAGCGCCCTAAAAGTATAAATTTAGCTTCAATCCAACAGCTTGTTTCTAAATAGCTAACCTATTAAATGAAAGGCTTTCAAAGAATTTTTTTTTATCTTGCGGAATGTTCCTCTATCCTAGATTTGAAAGATTATTTACTATTATCTGAGTTCTCTGCCTACCCTGATGATTTTACTGATTTTTATGTGGTACTTAGGAAATGGAATAGGAAACTCGCTAGACAGTTTTTGAATTAAACTTTGTCTTTTTTTAGATAGATGTTAAGATCCTATACTACACCTTAAAGTTTCTGAAATTTATCTCAAATTCCATACTTTCCTTGTAAACAGCTTCTTAGATGTTGCGATTCTTAGAACGATAAAAAAAAAAGCGCTCGATGCCGAATGTAAATCAGTCAACTCTTATAATTTTTCTTCCAGATTATATGCTTGTACTGTGGTGCGATAATCTTTGTTATGCCAACTCACAGAGTGAGCCAGACATTTCGCGAACATATGAATGTTGCATTTTGCTGTAAATGGAAATTTTTGTGATAATACAACAACGCATAGGATAAAGAAGGAGGAAAAAAAAGGTCGATGTCGCAGAACAGATAGGCATATTGATCATAGCATAGTATTTCTTTAGACTTGTGATAATAGTAGCATATCAAAACACGGTACGAATGATTATATAATTTCAGCACATATTATATATTATAGATACTCACGAAAGACCCGGCATTATTATTCATTATTGATAGAAATATTGAAATAGCCTTCACTTTTATTCCACTCGCCGATATGACTACCTGCTCTCAAGGCTTTTTTGACAACCTCAGACTTCGTCACGAAGAAAAAATCTTTACCAGGTATTTTAAGGACGCAATTGTGCCATGGCGTTGGTATGTGTAATAAATCGCTGAAGTCGGGCAGGTTGCTTTCTTCAAGCGACTTGATCACTTTACAATTATGCGAGGCTAGTAACTTGACTCCAAACTTTGGTCCAGCGTTGTCATGCGCATGAATTGAAAGACGGAGATGGAATGGAAACATTAATTCAACAAGATTCGAGTAAGCGTCATTCCTCTAAAAATCGTTAGTAAAAAAGTTTCAGTGATTCCAGAAATGTGGAAACAGTACTTACTTTGATCATTTCAAATGCAATTTTCGAAATCATTTTCTTGTACTTTTTCTTAGATAAATTATTCTCAATTTTGAAACCCACTAAATCTTCCTCCATAAACCTTGCAAATCCTCTAAAAAGAAATAGCCGAGGGTGGTTTTCGGTGTTTATGTCTTTGGCTAATTGGCCTACATCTGTATCACAGCTCCGTACCAAAAGCTTGCGACAAAGGTCAGATTCTTCTTCAACTTTTGTGCCGAGTAGATTTACTAATTCAGAATCTTTCACTGAGCTTGCCTTGAAGTCGACCATCTGAAGGGCGAAAATATCCTTCAACGAGCAAAATCTTATTATATCATCTCCTGTGTTATTTAATTTTTTGTATAAGGACCTAAGCTCTCTAGAATAATCATCCACAACTTCATCATTTACGCCAACTAAACGGTTAGAATCTTGAGAAAAAAAGAAGAGGTGAAAACATATACTTACTGCAATCGCTGAACACGTGACCATCACTAACAATCCAAATAGTAATTCCTGGTTGATAGATTCGCTTTAATCTGGTAGCAAAATATATCAATCTTTCTATCGCTAATTGCTCTCCCTTGTCTGGCTTAAAAGTAGCCACCTTATTAAAGTTAGAAGATTTACAAGGAAAAGCTGGCAATACAGCCTCAACTTTTAAACCCCTCGACGTAAAGAAGTCCACCTTTTTCTTGAAATAAGTCTCGCCTGCGCTATCCCATTTATCGGAAAATGTAGTATTCTTTAAGATATTTGAAAATTCTTGGGTTATTACTTCCGTAAACTTGGAATAGTAATCATTTGTTATCGGGCCATAATCTATCTTCGAGGTAACGAGGAGTAATTTTAAAAAGCTTAAATCAAAGTCAACTGGCTCAAAACATTCAGTTATTACACCAGTAATACATCCTTCAGACCTTTCTTTTTCCCACACGATAAAAGAGGGTTTTTCACTCAGTTGCTCTAAATAAAGCTTGTAGAAACCGTCATTAAGGTCTTCTTTCTTCGAAATCTTTAACGAGGTTCGCAATTTTTCTTGCTCAACTCCACCATGTAAACTAATAAAATTATGAATTTTATACTCACAGTCTCTGCTGAAAATAGAATATATCCTCTCATATATTGTTTTAGGTTTAATATTGAGGTCAAAAGCACTTTCATCTGTAGAAGGCTCTGAACTTTTTTGCGACGAAATATCAATTGGTGACATCTTTTGCTTTTAGTATAGAGTGGCTATTTTCTTAACTTATTGAACGTATTCTGGATTAGGTATAGCCTATTTATAATAAAGCTTTAAATATTGGTCAAAAGCTACCTTAGATGCTATGATCAGTGGTGTCATTTTTGAACTTAGAAAGAATAGAAAAAAACTTAACTTGGACTCCACTTACTTGAAAGAATACTTTCCATTCTGATACCTTAATTACCTAATTTACAATTGACTACATCTTACTTGAAGTCTTGATTAGACAAATTTAAGAGGTAGCTCATAATAGCCGTTTGCGAGGTACTAATAGTTGCTATAGTGCCAGGTAAAGTCTATTAACAAGCATAAAAAATTAAAATGAAGCCTGTTTCTTCTTTGCTTTACTTGAGGAATCACCAGATTTTAGTAGATTTATTTCCTATTCTATTGTTTCTAAGTTTGGAAATGAAGAACAAAAATGTTAGCATTGCAAAATTTTTTCTTACTTTTTATTTTTGTTATTGCTTGCACGAGTAAGCAGTGCTTTAATGAGAAATTATGTGTAATAGATCACCAATTTATATAGAAAGTGAAATCAATGAAAGCTTAAGCCAAATTCCTGTCTTATAATGGAGTCTTTGAAAAGTATGTTTTATGATTTGCAGTCAAATCTGTATTCAGCATGGTTCGCTGCTGCTACTGTCGGTCTTGTACTCTGGCTTGCTTATACAATAGTACTACCTCCTAGCAATTTTCCCAAGAATATTCCGACTATACCATTTTATGTTTCGTTCTTAGGAAGCTACACAGACTTGGACCAGGAACAAATTTTCAACAAGTATTTAAGGGAAAAGTTAGAGAAGTTTGGTGCTGTAAAGTTGTATTTCGCCTCAAGGTGGAATATTTTGGTAACAAAGCCCAGCTATCTAGCACAAATCTTTAAGGAGGAAGATATCTTTGCGAAAAGCGGAAATCAAAAGAAAATACCTTATTCAGTACTTTCAGCTTATACAGGCGAAAATGTAATTAGTGCGCATGGCGACACATGGAAGAGGTATAGAGACGTAATGACTCCAGGTATACAGTTTCCAGACTACAATCCTGTAATACAAAATACGCATAAATTTATCAACGAACTCAATCTACATACGCTGAAAGATGAAAATTGCGTTTATATCATGGATGTGGTTCAGAAATGGTCACTTGCAAATATTGGCCAGTCCATGCTAGGACTTGATTTAAAAACTTTGGACAATGACGAATTGGGGATACACGAGAAGCTCAAAGATGTGAAGAAGCAGATATTCAAGCCTTTTTTCTTGAACTTTCCATTTTTCGATATGCTTCCTATACCTTCCAGAATAAAAGCTCAGAGAGCAGTCTCAGGTTTCAGGCAATCGTTTTCCGACTTGGTCAAAAATTCTAACGCGCCTTCACTGAATGCAAAGTCTGCAGGTAGCATGCTTACTAGGGCTCTAGAAACTGGCCGTTTTACCAGCAAAGAATTCACAGATAACGTAATGATTATTATGATTGCTGGACATGAGAACCCACAGTTACTACTCTCATCCCTTGTTTACATTCTTTCTAAGCATAGGGAAGTTCAACAAAAATTAAGACTGCTGGTGGATATAGATGACTTATCACATTCTCTTGATAATCCGACACTAAATGCGATTGTGTATGAAACTTTGAGAATGTTTCCACCACTAGGACAAATAATTAACAGATGTACCACAAAATCGGTGACTCTCGGTAAAGATATCAGCATACCAAAGGGAGTATATGTGGGTTACAATAATTTTGGAACTGGTAGGGATAGAAACTTTTGGGGAAAAGATGCAGATAAGTTTCAGCCTGAAAGATGGGGAGCTTCTACGAAAGAGATTAATCAGAGATATGCGAAAGCTAAGAGCTCGTGCATTCTTCCAGCCTTTCATGGTCGCAAAAGGGCATGCTTAGGAGAGAAATTTGCTCTTTTTGAAATCAAAGTCGCTCTCATTGCATTAGTTTCATCTTTCAAATTTTCTTTAGATTCCAATTGGAAGCAGAAATTGACTCCAGCCGGTCCCATAAGCCCACTAATGCTTCGAATTAAGCTTGAACCATTAGATAGAAAGAAAAAACAAGGCACCAATTCCTACTAAATGTAGGAGATATTCATGTTTGCCTTGTAATATAATGTTATGTTGAATACGAGCCAGAAAAAAAGTCATCAATTTTGCAATGCTTATAGTCCACCTTTAATAGCTACTAGTTATTTTTTTTTTACGCTAAAGTAAACGATTTTATTTAATAACTTCAAAAAAATCCTGAAATAGTAGACGTGCCAAAATTCTATAATTCCATAAAACATGCGCAGTGAAAACAATGCAGTTGAAGAAAAAGGCGAACATCGGCTAATATCATCAGTTTCTGAACATATGAGTTACGATAAGCTAGAGAAAGAACTCTCTATTCCAAATGAAATAAGCTCAAAAACAAGTAGCTCAAAAAGCCTCGCGGATTGTAAAAATGCAGATGTGGAGGGTGCAAGTTGCGAAAAAGAAGAGTACTCAGCTTTTTCAAGTAAAAGGAAGGCTATTATTCTAGGTATAGTTACTTTTGCTGGATTCTTGGGACCCACTTCTGGAAATATCTATATACCTATATTGCCTTTATTACAAAGGGAGTTTCGAGTTTCCAGTACGTGTATTAACGCTACTGTATCCGTTTTCATGTTCACATTTGCATTTGCACCCTTATTTTGGTCTTCATGGGCAGATTTTGGTGGACGGAAGACGCTATATTTAATTTCCCTACTTGTTTTCCTCCTAGCTAACCTATTACTTGCAGTGTTACCAGCAAATATTGGAGCCCTATTTGTCCTTAGGATAGTTCAAGCTTTCGGTGCTTCCAGTGTTATGTCAGTGGGTGCGGGAACAGTATCTGATATTTTTGAGCCTGCGAAAAGAGCCAGAGCCATATCATATTTCATGCTAGGGCCCCAGTTAGGTCCAGTGATAGGCCCAATAATAAGCACAATTGCTGCTAACAATCAATGGAGATGGACGTTCGGTTTCCTAGCAATAGCCACAAGTGTGGTATATCTCGCTATACTTTTTCTTTTACCAGAAACATTGAGATATCTAGTGGGGAATGGCTCGTTACTTCAAGAAAAGGGCTTAATTGTTCTACCAAGGTTTTTTCAGAATAGAATTGTTCAGGATGAAAAGAAATTTCCTAAGCCTCCAAAACCAAGGTTCGCAAATTTTTGGAAAATGCTCAAGTTCAAGCCAGTATTACTTTGTTCTATCAATTGCGGGATACTTTTTGCATCTTTTTATGGAATGAGTGTAACTTTTACTCGAGTTTTAAGAAATGACTACAACTTTAGCACTCTTAATGCATGCTTAGCCTACATTTGTCCAGGAGTATCTTTAATAACTGGATCCATAATTGGAGGCAGAATTTCAGACCATCTTAGAAAAAAGATAGTAGCTCTGTCAACTAGAAACTACATTCCGGAGAACAGATTTTCTATTCAAATTGTTGGATTTATTGTATCGACTGCTGGAATCTTGGGTTATGGATGGTGTTGTCAAATGCACGTTCACGTTGTGGCTATATTCGTATTTACTTTTTTGAGTGGTTTCGGAATGACTTGGGTATTTGTAACCACTACCACCTATTTAACGGAGTGTTCAAGTGGTCAGCCTGCGACAAATGTAGCTCTAGGAAATCTAATGCGAAACCTATCTGCTGCCATTAGCTCTTTGATCATCGAGAAACTTATTGAGAAAATGACATTTGGATGGTGTTTCACAGGCCTTGCTCTTATAAATTTGATCGGTATAACTTTCGTTATCATATTACTTCTTTTCGGGAAAAAATGGAGAGAAGAATTTGACGCTCGCACGTAATACCCATGAGTAGCATAAATAAAATAAAAAAAGAAATATAAGTCAATACGCAGAATAGAATAACGAAACTAGCAACACTATCATCCTTTGTGTGTCAATTTTCTCTCAGATATTTTTACAAATATTTTATGCTCAATCAAATACTTCAAGAAATGCGAGTTATGCTGCACCTGTAATTCTAGTCCCAAAGAAGAAGACAGGAAATAAAGGACTCTGAAAGCGATCTCTGGGCCATGGGAATATTCAGTATATTTAGAAGGTATCATTCCTCTTAGTAGCATCAATAATAAAACTCTTCTATTGCTTATTTTCAAGCATAGGAATACTCACTATCATAAGAAGAGGCACATTGAAACTTGTGCTTGTTTATTGGTAGGTAAGAATTCGAAATGAATGTTGAAATTGAAAGAATCCTGCAAATTCAGAAAGGGATTAATGTTGATACTCAAGACTTACTGAGGAGCAATTACACTGCGGTTAAAGGAAGTAGTGATGAAATTGTAGGTGATGAGATTGAAATCAATGAGGTAGCAACAAGCGATGAACATAAAAAAATGCGAAGGTCCTTTTATAAATCCTGGTTCCTATTATGCTATGGAACGGGTCCTGTATCATCATTGACCAGAATGTATGTCCCTGCGGTTATACAATCGATCGCTAGCGTCCTTGGAAAAGATCGTAATGGGAATTCTTGTAACAAACTAGGAAACGACTGCTTTATCAAACTTGGTCACAGAAAGGTTCATCATAGCTCATATGTGCTCTATTTAAGGGCCATGTACACCTGTATTGAGGGAATCATTTCTTTCGTGATCATGGGAATTGCCGATTTTTCAACTTATAGAAAGAATCTTTTAATATTTGCAGCCCTTCTTTACGGAATTCTTGCAGTACCTTTTTACTTTTTAAAGCAGAAAAGGTATGCAGAGTTGACAGCACTTTCGACACTCTACTGCCTACTTAACATTTGCAATTGTGTTTATCAAATTTTGGAGAATTCTTATATCCCATTGTTTATGAGATCACGGCCATCGAAACCCTCGATCGAGAAAAGAGAAAATAAAGAAATGTTAAAAGAAGGTTCGCAATGTAGTGTTTTGGGAATGTTTGCAGCAAATTGCGGAGGAATAACTGCCTTGGCTTTAGGGATAATTATCTCACATAAATTCCAAAGGTCGCTCAATGAGAGCCATGTAAATTTCTTATTATCAATTACTATTTCTGGCTGCATTACGTTGATCTTTGTAATAGCTGCTATTAAATTTATTCCAAAAATTGAAGGAAGACCTAGACCTAGGAACGAAAATATAGTGAAATTGAGCTTCAAAAGGTTTCTAAGATTATTGAAACGCATACGTCGATATCCAGACGCATTTATTTACTGCATTTCTTGGGTCCTCTGGAATATCAGTTATTCGAATTTCTCTAGTGTATTCAATCTTTTATTCAGATCAACGTTAGGGATAGGAGGAACTGATGCAGAGTATACAGTGTTCTCTTTTATGTCATACGTTGTGGCGTCTTTAGGTTCTATAGCATGGATGCTATTATATAGGCGTTTCCAGCTTGACATGAAAAAATGGGGATATATTCTTTTGTCCATATCGCTATTCACAAATTTATGGGGATGTTTAGGCATCCAAAGGACCCTTAATATCGGATTCAAGAACCGGTGGGAGTTCTGGTTCTTCGAGATTCTTTATAATGCCTCTGGGTCTGCACTTAGGTGCCTAAATAGAGTTTTGTACAGCTCTATGATACCTCGAGGTGAAGAGGCTCAGTACTTGGGCCTTGAAGTTATGCTTGGAGTCGCTACAGGTTGGATTGGTTCTTTGGTTAATGCAGTGATACAAGACAAAACCGACAATGATAGGTTTCCATTTCTTCCTAACTTCTTTATTGTGATGATATCCATCGTTGCATATTACAATTCAAACGTAGAGCGGGGAATGTCTTTAGTAAATATAAGCGAATTTCAAATTTGATGGAGAATGCAATATGAATCGCCATAAGTTTTAATAATAATTCATAATTCATCTTTAATTATATATCTCATCTCAAAAGATTGGAGAGACCTCTTAAGTCGCTTCTTAGCATGCAGGCTATATTCATGTCTTTAGGGATCTTTCAAGCTTTGCTAAAGAATACGAATGCAAATCATCCTCTATAATAGTTGAGAAAAGCAGATTGCTGCACTCTGACAGGTATCAATGGATAATCTATCATATTGTTCTGTGAAATCTCACTGGAGGTCAATCTAAGACACTTTTGCAACATAATCGGAAACTTCTAGCATACCATTAGTTAACACGGGTCAACTTATTCGTTCCTATCATATTTAGCTCCAGTAGATTGAAGATGCATTCGACTGCATCTAAGATGGAGCAGACAAAATCAAAAAGTAGCCTAATTATTATCTTTTTTAACTCGCTGGCAACCTGCGATGCATCAATAGTCAGAATTATAGCTCGCAATGCTTGTGATATATAGACAAAAACTCGTTGTTACGATGAACGCTTATAGGTGTTCTGAGAATCTTAAGCTCAGAGGTCTTCATTAATAATATGCTATCGCCAACAATGGTCCTTCAATCATGAACATCAACTTGAGCACTTCACCGCCTACACTTGCTTTTTTGGAAGCGCTAACCATAAGCTTTCTAAAGTATTTTTTAGAACTTAATCATGAGAAACCTTGCTTGCGGCAAATTTAGAGGCATTTTTTGCGTCCGATCATATGGATAGCAAGAATCTGTTGATTATGGTCACTTTTCCGACCCTGGACCTAATGGAGAAGTGCATCATCACAGGAGCTCGCGTTACTCAATTCAGCAACAATTGGGCCACGCACATTTTGTTTTTGAAAGACTCCAATTCATGATAATAATTCTCCCAACAGTGCAGTATAGTTAAATAATATTTGCCAGCCTTGTAACCACTAAAACTAAACTGCATAATTAATACTTGACTCTAGAAACTCTTCTTGTATCCATTAATCCTTTTATAGAAATACTCTAGTAATATCACAAATTGAAAGAACGAAAAGTTGTTTATATACACTTAGTAAAGTAAAATAATCAAGCTAATGACAACAGACCTGACCCGATTGAAAGATGCGCAGTGCGCTTTAAAAGCGGCGAACTCTTCTCCACATAGACCGCCTCTTCCCTCATCTCTTTGAGAAATGAGCGCTGTGTAGTGCAAATGTTTTTGTTTGACGGTGGGCCTATTGCGCGCTCTCAATTGCGCACTTTTGCTACATTTACTACATGTAATCTCACTAGAGATTAGCTATCTGCTGAATGCCTGCGCTAAGAAAAATTGAGATCCCCCCTGACGACACTTCCTATCTTGATTAAGTCACTTCATGTATAAAAATGATTTGAGACAGGCGATTCACATAATCAGTGAAAAGTGCATATTATTGCTGAGCAAATAGATTAATGTGAGTGGTTGTTACGGATTTCCAAATTTGCTGATACAACTGATAACGTTACGTAGAACTACGTGTTCAACAAAGTTCAGAATCTTCTACAATCGGGTGGCTTATTTTGGATTAGATGAGGATTTATAGTGTTCCAGTAATTCTTTTTCTCTAAAAAACAGTTTATCTGTCACAGAAGTCAACTGTCAATGCCTACAGTTTGATGGGCATCTTGACTTTTGGAAGCGGAAAGTATTGCCCTCTTCCCCATGTGTGATCAACTTTATTTGATGGGGAGTTTCTTTTATATTATACTGCATATAGAAATCGAAAGACACTTACCGTATTTCCTATCAGGGTTACGCGAGATAACCATGAAGATAGCTCATCCTTTCACGACGATGTGCAAAGTAATCTACAACATATAAGTAATGGATTTTGGCAAAACAAGAAGGAGTTTATTACTGAAGATATCACAGGTTCATAATGGTTAGCTCATCACTTGACTTGAAGGATATCTCGAGGGATTATGAAAAATCCGTAATACCTATAAGCTCTCTTGGGGCATCTATAAAAGAAGAAAATGGAAATAACGAAATTGTTGGATTAGACTTGCTTGATGAAGCGCAAGAGATCTCACAAGAGGAGATCGAAGAAGAGTATAGGAAGATTAGAAGAAAAGTGGACTTTCGATTACTTCCCCTACTTTGTGTCACGTATACCTTGCAATTCTTAGACAAGTTGTCTCTTAACTACGCAGCAGCCTACTCATTAAAAGAGGATTTGGACTTGGTTGGGCAGAGGTATTCTTGGGTTGCCGCGATATTTAACTTTGGTTATCTTTTTTGGGCTCTTCCATCAAATTACATTATTCAGAGAGTTCCTGTGGCTAAGTATACAGGGATCATGTTATTTGTGTGGGCAGGAATATTGGTAGCACACATAGGATGCAATAACTACGGTGGGATGTTGGCAATTCGTTTCCTTCTTGGAATGTTTGAAGCCGGTATTTCGCCTTCTTGCATGATGATCTGCTCAATGTTCTACACAAGAAAAGAGCAGCCATTCAGGATGTGTACCTTTCTTTCATGCAATGGGATAGCTACAATGGTTGGTGCTTTGTTAGGATATGGGTTGGGACATGCAACTAGCGCTGCTATCAAGCCTTGGAAACTAATATTCTTAGTGATAGGTTTGATGAATTTTGCATGGTCTATTATTTTTATCGTTATATGTCCAGATAATCCAGCTTCAGCAAAATTCTTAAATCGTCGTGAAAGAGCAATACTTGTTGAGAGGATTTCCACTAATAATTCTGGTATTAAAGATTCAACCTTTAGAAAATCTCATCTAATTGAGGCATCATGTGATGTGACTGTCTGGTTGTTGGGCATTGTTGGCCTCTGCTGTGGTGTCGTGAATGGTGGTACCTCAAACTTCTCATCTGCTTTAATCAAGGGATATGGTTTTAGTGGTCTTAATGCCACTGCTTTACAATTGCCTACAGGAGGAATAGAATTTGTTGTGGTCTTTACCGCTGGAATAATAGCAATCACTGTCAAGAACCTAAGGTGCATTATATTTGTATTACTATGTGTTCCAGGTCTTGCTGGCTTAATCGGTATCCATGTTATAGGATTAGAGCACAAATGGGCTCTTGTTGGATGTACCTGGCTTCAGTTTATCATTGGAGGTCCGGTTATTTTGTCCTGGATCTTTTTGACTGGTAATGTTGCTGGACACACTAAAAAGACAATTGCCAATGGCTTATGGTTCACCTTGTACGCAGCTGGAAATATAATTGGTGCGAATATTTTCTATACGAATGAAGCTCCTAAATATAGAAGTGCCATGATTGGATTGATAACTTGTTATTCAGGTATGATGGCTATAGGAATTATATATCGATTCATTTTGATGGCAAGAAATAAGAAGAGAAACGAAGAACAAGGAGGCTATGATGAAGAAATAAAGAAACAAGCTATAATCGATGGATTCAAGGATTATACAGATTTCCAGAATAGAGGATTCAGGTATGCTTTATAGCTTTATAATGCAGTTTTCTTTTAATTATGAGTTAGAGTAAATATAAGTTTTTTTTTGACCCGTCAGAAATCGCTAGCTTCTTAGTACGGAGCTTGAAAATAATAGAGGATCCAAAAGGAAATAAAACTTACGATTAGAGTAGGATCTTGATAATGGAACAGATTGTTCAGAAAACATAATCATAAAAGGATTTCTTACTATCTCCTTGACACGGAAAAAAATTTCTAGATGTCCATGTCCGTTTGAAATTAGTTATCTAAGCGTAGTTATGTCAAAAAGTAGACAAATGCACTCTAGCGAAACTCATAACATTACCTGCCGTATTTGCTCATTGAACTTGAGTCCATTCGCATAAAACAATCATAAAGAAGTCTCAGAATGAAAAAAGAATCAAAATTCTTCTTCTGGGTGATCCTTTAATACGTCTGTTTAGGCATATAAAATAGTAAGTTCCTGACCATTTGTGATCACAGCTGCAACGACACTTCAGCTACATGACAGATAAAAGTACCATAGAACGAAGCATTGAGCTCGCTTTTACATCAATTTTCCCAAAACTTGTATGATCTAAGCGGTGCTCGTATCATACTCCACGCATTGATTGCAAGATAAATACATATCCTAGAGATAATTTCTTTCTCATAACTTGCCGAGTACTAGTAAGCAGTAATGGTGTCAAGCTAGTTCATTCCTTGAGCAGATATAATCACGATATTATTATAAATACATGATAATAATAAATGACGATACATTTTTCACTACACTTGAGAGATTGAGAATATAAAACAAGGGTCTGGCAGGTAGATATGACATCATAAAACACGCATTTTTGTGTGATAACATTCTTAAAAAAAAAAAAGGTTGCGGCAATACTAATAACTTTGCCATTCTGGTTATTCATCAGTATAAAGTAATATAGACAATTCGCCTAGTTTATCGCACAAGGTATCTCTTTATATGAGCAATGCCTGAAGAAACAGTAAAACAGAATATAAGCGAATTAGAGAATCAGGAACTTGAAAGAGTTTCAATAGTGAGTGATTCTAGCATTTTATTCGAACATGGGGAATTTTCTGAATTATATCTTGAGAAGTCCAAAGTTTTATCTCAGGCAATCGACTCGATTGGTTTCGGCAAATACCAACTTGGCCTATTTTTTGTTGCAGGATTTGGCTGGTTCGCAGATAACGCATGGCCGATTGCTACAAGTCTCATTTTGCCTAGAACTGTAGAAAACGATGGAGTACATGCGCCTGAAGGGAAAGCACCATATATAACGCTTTCGCAGAACTTAGGACTTCTAGGGGGTGCCCTATTTTGGTCTTTAACGGCTGACATTATCGGAAGGAAGTGGGCTTTTAACATTACCTTTCTTCTTACCTCGATGTGGGCCATTATAGCAGGATCGTCGCCTAATTTTGCTTCATTAGGGGTTTTTGTCAGCTTTTGGAGTTTTGGAGTGGGAGGAAACTTACCAATAGACTCAGCAATTTTTTTGGAGAATATTCCATCTAAATATCTGTTTCTTTTGACTATATTAAGTGGCTTCTGGGCATTGGGGCAGCTAACGGCGAATCTCCTAGCGTGGGGTTTGATTTCGAATTTTTCGTGTGATACCACGTCTCAATATTGCAGTAAGGCTGATAACAAGGGTTGGAGATATTTCTTGTTTACTTTAGGAGGGCTAAGTTTTATTATGTTTCTTATACGGTTTTTCTTCAATATATTTGAATCTCCGAGGTTTTACGTTGCGAGAGGTGAAGATCAGAAGGCTATTGAGACGTTGCAAAAGATAGCAAGGATCAATGGCAAAACAATAGATCTAACTTTGGAAGACTTAAGAGACATAGACAATAAGTATACGTCGAATGGAATCGAAGGAACGAAAGGGTCTTCATCACCTTCTATTTCTAAAAGCAGATTACGTGTCGTGGAGGCTAAACTTGAGAGGTATAATTTTAATCATTTGAGATCAATATTCGGTTCTCGAAAGGTAGCCATATCTTCGATATTGGTGATCTTTTCTTGGGCTGTCATTGGGTTAGCATTTCCCCTATATAATGCCTTCATACCATATTACCTTGAAACTAGAGGAAATGCGAATGAACCCTTAACTGTTTACGAGACGTATAGAAACTCATTAATTGTATCAGTTATTGGAATACCTGGTGCTATAATTGCTGGTTTTGCTGTAGAACTAAGAATAGGACGCAGAGGTGTACTATCTTTGTCTCTCATTCTCACAGGGGTCTTTCTTATTGCGTCTACTACGGCTAAAACTAGTAATGCTTACTTGGGATGGAATTGTGCATTCAGTTTTAGTTCAAACATAATGTATGGTGTCCTATATGCGTACACTCCAGAAATATTTCCCACAAAGGTTCGTTGTACAGGCATAGGTTTAGCTTCTTCTGCTAATCGTGTAATGGGTGTTTTTGCTCCTATTATTGCCATTTATGCAGACCTTACCACGTCGGCTCCAATATTCGTTAGTGGTGCTTTATTTCTATTTGCTGCGTTTTTAAGCGTTCTTTTTCCTTACGAACCAAGGGGTAGAACGACGATTTGAGAATTTTCGATGTGATTTGTAGAAGAGTCTTTGCAACTTCTGGAAGTTAATTTGACCCCCTACCTCTGCCTGAGGTTTTAACTTTTCTTATCGCCCTTCTTTCTACTACAAGTTTTAATTTTAATTTTAAACTGAGAGGTACTCGCTGAGAAGAAAGCGGACTCAAGTGAGTAACATTTTCAGGTACATTATTTATTTTTCTTTTTTATGAAATAAATCAAGAATGGAAGTCCATTGGTGACGCTAGCTTTCATACTCCATGAAAGTAAACGAGGAAGCCATTTCAAGTGAAATTAGTTATCTTTCAGTAGAACTTGCTAATAGAGGCATTGTATGATTTTAGAAAGTTAACGAATTTTAAGACTTCAAGAATCACGAAATATGCTTAGAGGAGGAGAAATATTCTCTCGAAGAATATAGCATTATTCGACTTTCCTAAAGACGAATTTCTTGCTTAGAAGGTCAAAAACATGTGTATATTCTAGGTCTAAGCTATTCAACTAAGTAAATTCTACCTTCAAAAGGTGTTAATGTGTTTTCCGTAATTGAGTCCACGTTACTGTTTATTAACTTCAAATTAGAACCCGTCAAATTCTCAAAAGGAACAGACTTTGATGAGAAATTCAAAACAACATAAGCAGATTGATCTCCATTTTCCTTCATAAAGCTAAAGACGTCCTCATTTTCATAGTCAAGCATTTTGAAGCTACCATAAATGAATAGGTCTTTATACCTTTTACGGATATTTAGAGAATCCTTCCAAAATGAGAATAATGAGTCTGAGACGTCAACTTGGGATTCAACGTTTATTTCCTTGTAATTATCATTTACTCTCATCCATGGAGTCCCTGAAGTAAAACCCGCGTTCGCAGTGTTATCCCATTGAACAGGGGTTCTAGCGTGGTCCCTAGCTATAATACTAAGGTTATCCATCAATTTTTCCATCAATTCCAGATCATTTCCATGAGCTTTCTTGAAAGCGTTGTAATAATTGATAGAGCTTACATCCTTGTACTCATCTATGGACCACGACCTTGGAAAATTCGTCATACCAATTTCTTGTCCTTGATAAATGTATAAAGTTCCACTTAATGAAGTTTGAAGTAGTGCCAATAGCTTTCCAGATTTATTACGGTACTTTTTCGAGTCATCTGCAAATCTAGAAATCGATCTTGGTTGATCATGGTTTTCGCCAAAGACAGTGGCCCATGCATCTGTCCCCTCAGCAAAGCTGCTTTGACTTCTTATAGCTTTTTTCAAATCTTTGAGCCCATAGCCAATGTAGTCATACCTATCATTAGGAGCTGATCCTAAATCCACTAGGTCAAACAAAAAAATCATGTTCATCTCGTTTTCTTTCGCACTAACATACCTAAGTGCTTCTTCAGCACTGGAGTGGCCTACCTCTCCCACTGTCATCGCATCATATTTAGATGTCACCTTAGCAAACATTTCCTTGTGGAATTCATGAATTCTGGGGCCATTCTGATAATACATGCCACAAGGCTGCCACTTCGAATCCGGAAAAACTATGGGAGCATCAGGGAACTTCTGGTTCTTCGAATACATTCCCGCTGTATCAATTCGAAAGCCATCCACACCTTTCTCAAACCAAAATGTCAAAGCGTGGTCATAAATAGCGTTCCTGGTTTCTTCGTTCTCCCAATTTAAGTCAGGCTGCCCATCCGCAAATAAATGAAGATAATACTCCTCTGTAGTTGGATCATATTTCCATGCAGAGCCCGAGAAAATAGACATCCAATTATTTGGCGGATGCCTGTTTCCCTGTTCATCATAACGTGCTGGCTTCCAAATATACCAGTCTCTCTTCGGATTAGTCTTTGAAGATCTAGATTCCTTAAACCACTCATGTTCAACCGAAGTGTGGTTTATCACTAAATCCAAAATGAGCTTCATTCCTCTTTTATGTGTTTCCTTAATTAAAGTATCCATGTCATCTAATGTGCCATATTTGGGGTATACGCTTCTATAATCAGATATATCGTAACCCATGTCCTGCTGTGGTGAGTCATACATAGGTGAAAGCCATATGACATCGGTCCCCAACTTCTGGATGTAGTCTAATGTTGATATGATACCTGGAATATCGCCAATCCCGTCACCATTTGAATCCTTGTAAGACGCGGGCCAAATTTGGTACACCGTCGCATCTTTCCACCATTTATAGTCTCTTGTCATATTCGATTCACTTAAGAGCTTTCAACTGATATCTCTGAAAATTCTAGTTAACAGATTAATTTTTTTGTATACCCTCCAATCTAAACGCTCACTGCTCTTTTATATTTCAGTTTCAATAGATAATCGTGTCTTTACTGAAATACAACTTTTATTCAGATCCATCAAAGGTAAGTTGGGGAGCTTGATTCTAACCAATGACATATTGTCCTGACCAATTGTTTGATTCTTGAGGTATCTCGCTTGATTTCTCGCTCTATACTCTGCATCGGCAAAGTAGATTAAAAACTAGATGCAGGATTATTAGAATGTTGATGGTCACTGTGGGCATTATGAAATTGCGAAATAGGACGAAACCTGGGGTAAAAACAGCTTTGCCCTAGGGAGGATTATGCGCACCCTTGAATTTTAATGCTGAGTTCTCGTATTTACCCCCATTCTTCCTGGATCTGTGTTAGCGATAAATGATCCGACATCGCTGAATTACTCTCTCGGCTTTCGTTCTGGAAAAATATGGGGTAAAACCCAAAAAAAGCAGTAATGTTGCACAAAAATCTGAACATGTTTTGAAGTGAAATTATTTTCGATATCATAATGTAGTGAAGGAAAGTTTGCACCACTCATAGTCGAATACATGCCAGAAGCCTTTGTCCGAACCCTGGACATCCCCTCATTACTGAAGACCGAAAAAAAAAAAAAAAAAAAAGGATTGAGCATCTGAGTAAAAATCATTAACCGCATTAATGCTGTGGGGTGCAAAAAATGAACATTGCCTAAAAAATATCTCAAATCTGAAATTCGTGTACAAGCCCTCTCTCATTCTGAAGACTTATTTGCTAGATTACCATTGTAGGGTCTCCAAATATAGAGAATATAAAGCAAAGACTTCAGCCGTCATTTCAGGTTTATCATCATCTTGATTCTTGTAAAATGCAAGTCGAGTACATTGAGAATATCGAAGATAAAGAAGCTGTTACCCATGAGGCCATAACGAAAAAGTACTCTGGGGACTCCATTAATGATGTTGTTTTGAATGACTACATATCCAAGTTTTTGGATATTTCAGAAGATTCCAAAGAAACAGAAAGGAAAGATAAACGTATGTCTTTAATGGAGGGTTTAAAAACTTTTCCCAAGGCAGCCATGTGGTCAGTTGTTTTGAGCTCGACATTAATCATGGAAGGTTATGATACAAATCTTGTGAGTTCTTTTTACACCTTCCCTGGCTTTAATGAGAAATTTGGTAAATATTATGAAGATCAGCAAATTTATCAAATTCCTGCTAAGTGGCAGATCGCATTGAGTATGTCTGTTAATGTTGGTGAAATCCTTGGCCTATTCGCCTCGGGTATAATTGTTGATAAAATTGGTTATCGAAAGACTTTAATGGGGGCCCTAGCCCTGGTCGCTGCTTTTATCTTTATTGTGTTCTTTGCACCAAACATTCAAGTTTTATTAGTAGGTGAAATTCTTTTGGGACTCCCTTGGGGTGCTTTTCAGACATTATGTGTGACTTATGCAACCGATGTCTGTCCTTTAGCCCTTCGTATTTACCTTACCACTTATGCTAATGCCTGCTGGGTTATAGGTCAGCTTCTCTCCTCCGGTGTACTTCGGGCGTATGTATCAAGTACTGATAAGGATGCATACAAGATACCTTACGCTTTACAATGGATATGGCCATTGCCTTTGGCAATAGGTGTCTTCCTTGCACCAGAATCACCTTGGTGGCTTTCAAGGAAGGGCAAGCTTGAGGAAGCCAAAAAATCGCTTAAGAGGTTATTGACTAAGAATGAGTACCTTCAAGACAAAGATTCCGTGGCCGAAGCTATGTTGACAAGAATACAGATGACATTGAAAGAAGAATCGAACCAAGATGACTGTTCATATTTGGAATGCGTGCGTGGTGATGCTTTGAGAAGAACCTTGATTGCTTCAGTTACGTGGTTGGTTCAGAATTGCACAGGAGCTGCATTGATGGGCTATTCAACATACTTTTACAAGCAAGCTGGTCTTCCCACAGAAATGTCCTTTACTTTTTCTATCATCCAATACGTCTTGGGGCTTATAGGTACTCTTTTATCTTGGACACTATCGCAGAAACTTGGCCGGTTTCCCATTTATTTCGGTGGTGTTTGCGTGCTTTTCGTTCTTCTTTTTGCTTCTGGTTGTTTTGGGATAAAGCCTTTTGAAGGTAGTGGCTGGGCAGTGGGAACTCTATTGTTGATTTACACATTCGTTTATGACTCAACAATTGGTCCTATCTGCTATTGTTTGGTTGCTGAGATACCATCTGTCAGGCTTCGTAATAAGACTGTCGTTATTGCAAGAAATGTCTACAATGTTTCAGGAATTGTTATCTCTATTATTACGCCATACATGCTCAATCCCACTGCATGGAATTGGAAGGCTAAGGCTGCATTTTTGTGGTCTGGATTTGCCTTTCTTGCCGCTATATGGTGTTGGTTCTGTTTGCCAGAAACTAAAAATAGAACCTTTGCTGAGTTAGATCAGTTGTTCGAAGAAAAAGTTAGTGCTAGAAAGTTTAAATCAACTGAAGTCGAAGTCTTTAACGCAGACAGACTTATGAACAAACTTGGTGAGGACGGTGTTAGAGAGTTGGTAGACTCAAAAAATGTAAAGTATGAAGATGAGAATCAAAATGTGTAGGAAAAGTTGTAGGAATCAAAAAGAACCAGATAAAAAAAAAAAAATCAAAATACTTCAGAAAGTTTAAAACTTCAGAGCAGGCTTTTGTTGAAATATGTAATGCATAAACTTTTCGCTAATTAGTCAAGATTATATTGAATCTTACATTCAATTTTTATTCCGTGTTTAGTAAACTTCTTATTTCTGAAAAAACATCCGAGCTTGGAAGCTTGAGAAGCTCATAGTTGGCAAGGACAGTTGAACTATCAGAATGTAGAAATATTTCCTCTGGCCTATTCGGAATGCCTGAACAATTTTCATGACTTCTATCTGGATCGAGCAGTACTGAGCCATGCTGATACTCGAGTTGTAACACATCGGCCTTATGCGTTTCGTGGCCGTTTGCGTCTTCACTTCTGGACGTGCTAAAAGCTTCGAGATCATTGATTGAATCGTACTCGAGAAAAGTTGTCATTGCTCCCATTGGTGACCACAAACTTACATTAGGATACAGTTCAATGTGATCCAACATATGGGTATTACTTTGATTTTTAAGGAACAACAGAAGCTCGTCATATAAGTTGTTAGGAAACAAAGTATGTCCTTTGAATCTGCTTACAAGCCCTAGGAGTGTCTTGATAATGTCGAGGCAACCACCTTTATCTTGCATTTCTGTTTTCTCATAGGAGTGAGCCACAGCGTCGCCTATTTCCAAGATTTTTGCACAAACTCCTGGTCCGTTATATTCAAATGCAAGATAGTTGATATCCTTGATATCAGCAAGAATCTTTCTAGTTATATGCAAAGGATACAGATAGCTGAAACAGCTTTCCATACTTCCTTCATCCTGAAGAAATTCATGTTCATAGCAATATCTCCATACTAGGGCTTTAAACCAGTACTTCGAGAGCAAAATATTGAGTTTTTGAGTTTCCGGTGTCACAGTTAAAACTTTTATCTTACTGAGATTATCTTGAATATTCTTAATCATCGTGCGGGAAAGATTTGACCCATTAAACATCTTTTCCTTTATTTTGTAACGATGATTTAGATGAAGTCCTTGAATGATTTCTTTAGGAGGTGCAGCGAATATCTTCACTAATTGTCTAAAATCAGACGTTATCTCAGGGTATTCTTCGTTTTCTGGAGAAGGAAAAGGTATAGTAGCTTCAAGCAACAGTGGAATATTGCTTTCTATACTTGTATATCTCTCTGTTACCAATAAAACGTAATATATCTTCCGTATTCTGTGTGTCTCTGCTGCTGTTTTACCTTCACAGAACTTTACATCATGCAATCCAAGAAGCTGTGATAGAGATACAGCCTCGCGTAAATAAATCATAGCCTTCGTTCTTTGTTCCTCGCCGTTTATGAAGCATGCGTATAAAAAAAAACAGGTCAATAAACAGTTTATTGCTGGTCTATTCTGTAAATCAAAAGCATGGCGAATGTTCTCTGACTCCTTCGTCAATAAACTCGCAGTTAAACCATCCGGTGGTTTAAGTCCTAAGGGTTTTTGAGAAATAAAGGACAACTGCTGCATTATCGCTGCTCCAGTAGCACAGGCTAAAGCATACTCTTCTGCGTTATCCTCATTTATGAGCAAATACGATCCACTCACGTTATTAGCACCAGCTATTTTCAGTATTAACAGGTTTGTCGATAGAATTGGCCAGATTCCATAAAACCAAGTCTGATAAATCTGTAATAACGTTGCAATCTTCTCAAATGTAACCCCTGATCTCAAGCACACTCTCGGGCTCGAGGAAGAGACCAAGTCTCTTCCTAACATTTCGATTTCTTTTCTTGTCTTTTCTTGCAACCTCCTTGGCCCACACCTTTTCCTTATCCTCCTATTTGTACATGCAATCTTATGTTTGATACACCGTGAACACGGAATCTTCAAGTCGCATCTTACCTTTCGAATAGCACATGCGTCACAAGGCCTCGAATGAAGGTTATGCTGGGGCTTATCGTCCAGCATTTGAATAGCGCTTATAAATAAAGGCGGAACAAAAACGTGCGACTGATACGGCTATCAAGGTTTTTTTTAAGATCCAGAAGTTTTCGATATGAAAAACTAGTGTGGAGATGTTCGAGCGGTGCGAAGATGATCGCACCTCAAATTATGAACATCCATAATGAAGAGTTGTAACACTGGTCATTAATAATTTGAATTATCGCTACTATTCGAAACATGGTTCAGTCTGTAGAGCTGTTTAATAGAGGCTTTCTCCATTAGGATATATAGACTATTGTTCGACATGATTCTTTCTTTTTTATCTATCCGATTTTATTTTACAAATTATCTCAGAATAGACAGCAATGCTCTATATAACTTGAATGATCCGGCAACCAGGATGTCATTATAAAGGCTTGTTGGAAAGTGCATTTAAGTAGTAAGAGCCTCTAATTTTCTTAATTTTTGCTGCCTCTTCTTAATGGTCTTACATTAATTTGAAATGAATCTGCATGAGATGATCGAAAACGGTGTGTCCTTGGAAAGATAAGGTAAAGGGTAAATTCTTTAATTATTCACTAATGTTGGTATGGCTAGCAATTGTTACGCTCGTCAAGAACGTAAGAAAAAAATACTGGCAAATAGTTATTTTTTGATTAAATCATCTATTATAGTAGAATTATGAAAGAAATTGTGCCATTTAAGATCAAGATTCTATCAACAGTTTCCATATATCAGCATATGAATATGAATATAATATGCGGACTTTTAACAAGATATATGAAGCGAAATTATTCAGCACCGTGCAGATAGCTGCGTACGGTCAACCCTTTTGGCGGCTCCTTTTCGTTCATTCTTTTTTTCTGACATTGCAACCTTTTTTCAGTGCAAAAATGCTGACGAATACTGATAAGACAGTAGCACCAGAACAGCATCGTAGTTATGAGATATTTATCACTGTTGATAACACTAGACACCTTATTTTCGTGTTTAAGTTCTGTCGTGATGGCTGCAATAGATGATACACAATCTCTTGGACGCAAGTATGCAAAAATAAATACATGGAAGTCTTAAAAACTATCTCCTTGGTATTATCGTTCGAAAACCCCGATCTGAAAGAAATAAGCGACTTTAGGGGTGTTTACTTTATTCATCACTTTGAAACGACAAAGCTGCTATCAAAAAGCTTCATCGTAGAAATAAGAAGGTTTTCTGCTACTTTTCAGTGGCTATTATTAAGATTAGAAACCGTACCGAAAGAAATATATTTCATTGGATTTGGGAAATGTACTAGACGGTTGGACAGAAGAGATATGAAAACTGATGCTGCAGATAATAACAATATAAATGATTTTGATAATTAAAATGGCTAGGGGCTTGAGGAAAGTCGTTCTGTCAATTTCGTCAAGTTCTTGTCCAAAGTTGTTCATGGGTTTTGAATGGTTAAAGAAAATCAAGCTCAAAAATTCATAAGGTTTCCAAGTATGTTGACTTTGCTGTCCAAGACGAGCGCCTCAAAACAATGATTGTTACCCTTTAGGAGTATCTTGAGAGAAGAGAAAGCTGCGTTTCATATTGGGTATTCTAGGGAGAGTAATAGTAGTAATAAAACTGTAAGCAAGTCGCAGTAGAAGGAAACATTACTGAGAATTAATACTGTTGGCTTATCTACAATCTTGAAAGCTTTTATTCGATAGCTGGATAAAATTGTGTTGAAGTTGAGATCTTTATCCAGAGAAAGACAGACCCCATGTCGTGGTTACTTGAACATTATTCTTAGCAAAATATTATATTTTAATCCTTTTATTTTCCCTAATGATGTCTCTATCTTTTGCTACAGATACGAATATGAATAGCTGCAACCTGACCTATTTGATTGTATTTTTGACTTTAAGTAAGTTTATTAAAACAATGAGATACTAATTCCCCAGTCAATTGGATCTAGGAATTCAGAAATTTCGCATTTTCATAGAAAAAAATAAACTTGAACTTGCTTCTATTACTATAATGGTTCTATAGTTTTAACAATGAAGCTTGTATTTACCTTATCTAACGAGTTATTTCTATTTACAGTAAATTCTTCTAATTTCTGAGATCAAGGAGAAGATAAAACTCTGTACTTTACTCGACCTCGAGAGGACCAAAAAATTCGGATCTAATTTGTGGATTTTTGAAGATTGTGTTTAATTCACTTCTCAAACAGTGCATATAAGGACGAGGGCCCAAAAGATAAATGTCGGCATCTGATGCAAAATCTTTCAAATCCGAAGTCTCTATCCTACGAAGGTGAACTTGGTCTATGCGATGATCGCCTTTTTCTCCCTTTTCACGGCTAAAAAATTCAACGAGAGTGAACTGATCACCATACTTATCTTTTTTCTCCTGGAACCAAGTCTTAAATGGCCTTGTTTCCATCTCTTTGTTTGAGTAAAGAAGACTCACTTTCCTTTCTTTTTTAAGAGCTTCTTCAAGGATCGAAATTAATGGTGTAATCCCAATTCCTCCTGCTAGTATTAAAACGGGTTTGCTTTCATCTGAATCATCATAGACAAATTCCCCACTTGGCGGCGCAATTCTCACTTTGTCTCCTACTTTAAGTTGATTGTGTATGAAACCAGAAACTAAGCCGTTGTCGAGCAATCGAACTGATATACGATACTCATTATCTTGAGGAAACTCAGACAAAGAATATTCTCTGCTAATCTCGTGATCGTATCCAGGTATATTCCATCTGATGCAAATATACTGTCCTCTTTTTGGGATCATGATAGGTCTTTCGTCGATAGGCCTTAAGTATACAGATTTAACGTCATTTGATTCCTTCACAATTCTCGAAACCGTAAAGCTTCGAAATCCCTGCCATTCATTCTTCTCATAGCTACTGTGCTCAGCATTAATCAACATTTGAGCTAAATTTCCATAAGCAGTAGCCCATGCATTCATGAACTCTTCTGTTGCTAGATCGCCAAGAAGTTCTTGCATAGTTGCAAGAAGATTTGATCCAACAATAGGATAATGCTCCGGTTGTACCTGCAAACCAACATGCTTTACCACAATCTGATGCACAAAATCATGTAGCGGACTCAAATCATCTATATTTTCGGCGTATTTCAACAACGCGAAAGCCAAAATTTTAGGTTGTCTCAATAGCTTCTGGTCAGTAACATTAAAGAAGGGTCTCACCACCGGATTATTATCAAGCATTCGCTGATAAAATTTTTGGGTCAAGGTTACACCGGAATCTTTGAGAATCGGAACGGATGCCTTTAGAATATCTTTCTGTTCTGGACTTAACTCTTTAATCTCGTATACGTTCATCATAAAAACTAAATATTGACATTCTAAGTTTCATAGATATGCATATATATATATGGCAAGAGAACTTGTATTCGCCAAAAAGCAGTATTCCCAATATTCGGTACGCCCGGCATCGATGGCATGATTTTTGACGTACAAGCCGCTTTTGGAAGGTCCTCAGCCAGTTCTTACGGAAAAATACGCTTCATGAGTATATCATGTGATTGATATATGAATCTGCCGTGTT
>JARYSY010000016.1:21949-177245 GCA_031081805.1 Schwanniomyces etchellsii | reverse complement strand
CCTAACTCAGCGGCTTCCTTCTCGAACTTTTCAATAGTTCTCTTGTCAATACCACCACACTTGTAAATCAAGTGACCGGTGGTGGTAGATTTACCAGAATCGACGTGACCAATAACAACGACGTTAACGTGAGCCTTTTCCTTACCCATTTTTATTAAAGTATTCTAAACTAAAACCAAAATTCTAAAAAAAAAAATTTACACCTCGCTTTATAAAATTCTGTTTGTCGCCCGCAGGTGGCGTGGCAAAAAAAAAAAAAAAAAAATTTCATATAGAAGCAAAAAGAAAAGTGGGGAACAGTCACATTAGGGTTGGAGCCCTCGCTGTAAGTGTACTTTGCAGCAATTTATACGCTTACAATATGGAAGATCTACTTAATAGATTGGCCTTTTGTAGAGTACAACGTGGGCTGAAAGCACTTCGCAGACAGGGATACTTATTACGAATGTGAAACTTGATACTTCTATCATTAATTTTCTCTACATATTTGGCAGCAGAATACGTAGCTCGTCAATATTAAATAGTGTAGGTTGATTGCAACTCTCTATTGGGACAAATGTTCGATCAAATCTCATACTGATTCCAAATTTTATTACCCTTTACGGAAGAATATCAGAAGAGCTAAGAGTGATAAGAAATTGTAAAAAATGGATAAAAATGTATAAGGTGATAAAAATGTATAAGATGATAAAAATTGTATGAGATGATAAAAATGTATAAGATGATAAAAATTGTATGAGATGGTATAGAAAATGAACACTTAATGTATCGGTTCTATACTCAGATGAGTATGTATATACAGAATTCTTATGCTTATGACTCTATGTAATTATATTCGATGTTGTATCAGGCAGATGCTTCGATAGCTTTTGGAGCAATTGTTTCTTCTTTATTAGAGAATCCGCATCCTCATACCCTACCTGAGTGCACATGTCTTCGTCAAAAGACACATCATCAGCCTTAGCCTCTTCTGCCGTTTTGCGAAGCTTTGCTGCTATCGTTTCGCCCGAGGCTTTTCCTGCAAGCCTACCAAAAGTTCGTCTTTTCTTTATTTTCCTCGGCGACACCTGTAAATCTTCGAGACGGGAGGAGCTATTTGATTTGCCTACCTGTTCTAAGTCATTCTCTGAGGTGAGCTTTCTCGCTCGACGAGGAGCAAAAACGCACCATTGAGGATCACGAAGATCTGCAAGTATGAGGTTCTGAGAAGATGAATGCAGGGAGCACTCTAGACATTCATATAGGTATGCTACTGAAACAATAGGGATTGCCCATTTTCTTGCCGCCATAATTTTGTTCTTGGAGGAAATCTGAGAGACTGATGTGCTTCCGGTGAGATATGTAGGACAAGATATAATGTCGTTTGCTTTGTACAGAAACAATTTTGGAGAATCTTTGATAAGCGATTCTCTGAATAGATTGATATTAACCAAAAGAAGATCTCTTGAGGAAGTGAGTGTGGGACAAAACTCGAAATTTAAAAGCGATATAAGCTTCTCGATATGAAGTAATTCAATTCCCGTAAAGCCTGTGATACACACCTTCAATTTGCTGATAGATGGTTTTAAGCCCCTGAATGGAAAAGACCATCTGTCTTGCATGATTTTATTATAATAGATCGATCGCTCTACAAACCAGTCAGTGACGACCGTTATCTTGCCAGATTTTATGTCATGCTTGATTGCCGGATCCAACGCTTTCAAAAGATGTGTCGTCTGGGGACCCAATGTCACAGGAAAGATTAGGTGGGTTATGCAGCTGTGTTCGGCAAATTCTCCCCCATGGGATTGGATTATGCTTTCAAGAATTTTCGTTTCTCTGTCTGTAAAACCAACGGTCTTGAAGCAAAGACCAAGAAATAATTCACTTTTCCTCTCATCATCTTGCACATCTTGTACATTATTGGAACGAATTATATGGCTTGTTGACTTAGTGTTCGAATCGGAAACTATTTCACCGTACGTATTTGTAGATTCATCTTCTGCATCGTCCCATGCATTCTTATTGGATGTGGATTTTCTATCGACCTTTGCGTTCATGATTTCATTCCAGATTCGGGGGTTCTTCTTGATCTTAGATTTGGAATAGTTCAAACATTCATGCCAAACGTTGCATCCATTCAATGAAGAGTCAAGCGAGTAGTCACTGAAGTCTAAGGCAGCATTTCTTAAAATTGAGTCCACTATCCATATAGGGTGCACGACAGGTATGTTCCACTCTACTGCCTTGCCATATCTCTTGCCGGCCTTCTCAGTCGTAACAACACAGGAATTGGCCATCAGTAACGATTCTGTCACGATTCCACCATTCTCCTCTATTAGTTGGTGCAACCTTATCGTAGTCAAGTCTTCTTTCGGAAATGATGTCCGGAACAGAGCTCCCATTAAGTCTTTAAAATTCCCAGTTCTTGAGAGACAAATGGAGATTCCGTCAAAGGGCTTCATGGCACACCCATCAAGCGATACATTATTCTCAGGATTTCTGTTCCACTCAAGATGTGCATTCTCTATCGCCTGGGGTCTAAGGAATCGCACGTCATATCTATTCTGAACACAATATTTATACTTTTCCGTATTTCTTTCACCGACAATCACGTACTTGACATCACTCATTAAATCACTGTAATGTACTCCTCCCATCTCCTCAATCTTTTTCGCCAAAATTTGCCTTTCATCAAGAGGAATTGCAGTACAGCAAAAGGTTAGCCCTTCAAAGGGTAACATATCTTATTCAGAACTTGAAATCTCCGGTGCTTGAAGTGTAGTTAATTAAGAGATAGCCTTCACGTATTGGATTCTTTGTCGCGTGTAGTCCCTAGGATGTCATCGAATGCACAAAAGTAGTAGCGAAAGTTATTTAAGAAGCGAAACTGCACATAAATTACAAAATCTTTCATATGAATGTAACCTCCCTACAACCAGTATAACACTGTATGCCTCTAGATCTAGGCCGCAAGCCAGGCACTGTTCAAGGTGGATGATAACATACACCAAGAGTCGGAAATCAGAACTTTTTATTTTTTTACTTCAGTATAATAGGACCGAAGTACACACATACAAGCATTTTTCAAAAGGCGTAACCCGAACTATCCATATCGAAGAACGAGCTAAAGATAAGGATAACTAAGATTGCTTATTTTTTTCTATTTATTTTTGTTTTCAATGTTTGCTAATGTACAAATCTTTACTCTATTCATGTAACTAAGTACTGCATAATTGTTACCGTAATTGCCTGATGATTCTAAATTTCCTTTATCATCTGTTGTTTTTTTTTCAACAGATATCTCTCCATCTAGGTGCTTACATCTCTTGGATTGAAGGGTTTACTTGGTAGAGAACTGTAGAGAGACAATAGCGAGAGACGGAAATGAATACGAAGAGGAGTTATCTATGTCAACAATCAACACAAGGAGGTGAAATCTGTAGTTTGGTCGTGCGCAACAATGCAGACGAGCTTTTTTCGCGTACAGTATATAGGAGAAGCCCCTCAGTAGATTTCGTATGCAGCATTGATAGCATGACTATTTCAGGTATATCAATAGATTTAAGCGCTTCTCTATACACATGGGCAAGCAAAAACACAAAAGACCGAAGATTTACGACTGCGCGTTTGTAGCAACTACCAGATTTGGGGTGTCCGAGGTCCTGTTTAGTCTTTGAGCTGTCTGTATGAACTCTCCTTGACACTTGAAGTGCTCGCTTTTAGCGAGCATTACCCCCAATGAGTTACAGACTAGTTTTATCCTATAGCGAGTTCAAAACGCAGGGAGCAATGAAACGGAGGCCATACTTCGCAAACTGTACAATCGCTCTTCACCTCCACTCGATTTTAGTAATTAGCTCTGTTTAGGGCGCTAAGCGCAAGGCACAGGTTTTACTCGCCGCGTCAGTCGCGCTCAATCTTGACTAGAACGTGTTCTACATAGTAGCTTACCTCTACTCTTGTCCAGTTGTGTCTACAACTTTCCTCTCATGTCTGACTCTGAACCAGGCCTATGACATAGATGTCTATAATTACGTCTATAACAAACACAAAACTTATTGTTTCTCAATTCCTCAATATCGGCCCTTCTTTTTATTCTATTTACTATACTTTTCAAGAATAGCCAAGGTTTTTGCCATCACCTACTGCGTATTAGAGGGTTGCACTGAAATTAATATTATGCTAATACTATGCTAATAGCATGTTAACAGTACATGGTATGACAATGCAGCAATCTTTCGTCCTTTTCCTCTTCTTTACCGTAGTTACAAGGTTTGCAAATCGGGGTATTTCCCTCAAGTAGTCGTATTGCACGCTATATTTAGAACTGGTAATGCTATGTCCCAAAGGAGTCGATATTTGTGCGGCAGTTGTACAAATCCCTTTTTCTTTCAACCAATCATACACGCGTATTTAGAACATTACAACTTCTCTTTGTGGACTTGAACCTCTAAACATTACCGCAAACATTCCTTTTTGAGATTTTCGTACCGGAGTTGGCTGTGTACAGGTATTAATATTTTTATGTGCAGACAACTTCGCCATTTTCCTGCGCAGCGCATATCTGACATGATTAAATTGAGCTATATGCCGGTATGTTGTTCTCAAGATGCGCCCGCATTGAGTTTAATTTCTTGTTATTGATTAAACATTGCAATAGCTAAAATTAGCCTAAAAGAATTCTTAGAGCTTCTTTTTAGAATGTCATAACAATAAAAAGTTTTCTTGTATATATAAGGAGTTCAGACCCTCGATTAAATTTTTTTTGTTTTATTATAATTATCAGTTTTTATTCCAATTGATTAATTACATTACTACATTCGCTAAATTATCTAGAAAATGAAATTCTCTACCGCTGTTGGTTCCGCCGCTTTGATTGGTTCTGCTGTTGCTGGTTACTCCAATGACACCACCATCACTACTGATGTTACCGTCACTGACTACACTACTTACTGTCCAGTTTCTACTGAAGTCACTATCACCAAGTGTGAAGAAGAAAAGTGTGCTCCAACTACTATCACTGTTACTGAGCCAACCACTTTGACTGTCACCGGTGAATGTGTTGTCCCAACTACTTACACCACTAAGTACACCACCACCACCGCCACTGTTCCATGTGAGGAGGAGATCTGTGAGGAGACCACCAAGGCTCCAAGCACCTCTGCTCCAACCACCGAGGCCCCAGAAACCACTGAGGCTGGTGTTTCTACTTACGAGGGTGCTGCTGCTAAGAACATTGCTGGTTCTTTCGCCGCTGTTGCTGCTGTTGCCGCTGCTTTGATGTAAGGCTTTTCATCTGTCATTGTATACACATTTTGAATTTCGGTTTAGGTGATTTAAGTTCGGTATGTAATATTTAGACTACGTAAGTTGTCGTTAATTAAACTTAATTCTTCGGGTAAAAAAATAGTTTAATACTACGGAATTTTTTTTTGGTAAATTTTTATTTTTGTTAGTAGCTCAACATGATTTTGTATGTGCGCTTTTTAGTAGTTAAAAATTAGCAATAAGCATTCTTTTGCATCTGATTGTTATGTCATTTCCTGAAACTTCTAGGTTTGGTAGCTGTTCAGACCTACCAGATTTGAAGTCGTTTCGATATGAGAAAGATGGCAAGCAAATGCTTTTTAATAATCAAGCATCTAACATCAGCTACAATCCTTATGTGCTCCCACAACTGAAAACTAAGGCCAGCGTGCCTATAGATTTCTTTCACCAGCAAAATAAGATCACTATTAGTGATATGCCATTGGCGAACTCCATACCTACATTGGAATTGACAGATTTGCAGAAACAGGACCCTATTGGATTCATCGAGAGCGCTCACGAGTTAGGGAAGAAATCTGGAGCCATCAAACTAACGATCCCTGAAAGCACAGAGAACCCTTTCAAGGCAAACTTTCAAATCAATTCGGACCTATTCTGGTTTCAAGCCAATAAATTGCTCAATAATCCCATCCGGAATGAATTAGAAAGTCGTTTGAAATTTCATAGAGAACTAATGAAATTTCTTTCGATCCACAGGAAAGAGACAGAAGTAAACGAGTCAGCATCACCCGAGATTGCATTGGAATCGAAGGATGATAAGAAGAAGTTGGGGGCATCGCATATATTACAACAGAAATTACCCATGATAGACAAGAGACCGTTGGATTTGTACAAGCTTTTTCGATGTGTCATGATTAGGGGTGGATTCCTTGAGGTTATAAATAAGAAATTGTGGGCACAAATTGGACGAGAGTTAGGATATAAAGGAAAGATAATGACAAGTTTAAGCAGTTCGTTGAAATCTTCCTACTTGAAAATTTTGTATCCCTTCGAAGAGCACTTAGGTAATGAGAAATTCGAATTCGTTGGTCTCGAGACACCAAGAAGTCAAGTTAATGATCAAGTTGAGGGCGAGGTAATAGTAAAGGAAGAAAATACTAATTCCATTGTCCCAACCCTAGAAGTGAATTCTCAAAAATATACTCCTGATAAAAAGGAAGCTAATGAGGAAGTGCATTGTGAAATTAATGGAAGGTCTCCTATAAACGGGCCCTCTGGTGAAAAAGCTGACATGAACTTGTCACAAATTGGGACACTGAAGGGAGGGGATCATTCGAATACCACAGAGTTGTTCAACGAGAACGGGAAAAGAATGCATGACGAAGACGAAAGCGCCAAAAATAACATGTCGAACAAAAAACTCAAGTCTTCTGCTCCTTTAATACTTGGGTCCTCCAAAGACTTCAAACGTTCATTGAAGATAAAATCGAGCAAAGGGATATTGCTCAATACGCCTCATTTAATAGACATTAAACAGCCGAACATGATAACTCCTAAACCAGATGAGATGTCATCTGATCCTGTGAGGAAGAGAAAGAAAACCGGAAATGAATCTTTCTTTTGTACTATAACACCTGCATCACAAATAAACCATTGTTTGAAAAATATGATATCAACTCAATCTATCACTCAAGATAATTCCCGGTTGAGCTTGAATGGGAAATATGCATCTGTCTATAATTTACGACAATTCATGGAAAAAGATCTAAAATTTCAAGAATACATTATACAGAAGAATGCCGACTTTTTCAAGAAGTTGTCGAGCTCAAATGAAAAGTTTTTCTATCAATTTAACGATCAGAATGTATTCTTTATGGAGAAGAATGTGGTTAGCCTAGAAAAGTTCGAAGAGTTATACTGGTCTTTTGTACAGAATGAGACTTCGGACGACTTTGCATTGGACGGTATAGAATTGGAAAATGGATTCAATATTCCCTCTTTCGTCAATGGGTCGGGGTTTTCAAGAATTGGTGACGATTTTTTCAATCACAAGATTCATATGATGAATTCAAACTTGAATGGCCCATCTCCAAGTGGTATTAATTCTAGTCAAGCAGCTAATCCAACATCTGGACTGGCTGAAGCCAAATACTATACTTCGAGAGATTATATCTCTAGAATAACGAGGGCATCATTGAACCCATGGAATTTGCATAATTTACCTATCCTACCTAATTCCCTCTTGGGTGCTTTATCAGAAAGCGATATAAATAACCAGGATATTATCAATCCAACGTTAAATATTGGTATGACGTTCAGCGCTGAAAACTGGCGCTGTGAAGACCATTTTACTCAACTATGCAATTATCAATTTTTTGGAAGTTGCAGGAAATGGTATTTCATACCTGAACTGGAGTTTGAGAAATTTGAGGCCTTGGTTGAGAAGGTGAATAAAGAAAATCGGGATAGAGCGAATAAGAATAATACTCATTGGAATGCAAGCAATTTGCTGAAATACTTTAGCCAAAAGGAAGGTTCGACACTTGACTATGAAGTCTTTTACAATTCATTGGAGAACATGATAAACCCTTATCCTGATAATATAAGATTGGGTCATTCTAATCCTTTGTTCGAAAAACTTATAGAAGGAAGAACTTATGGACCTAGCATGAATTACAATCAGGACTTTATGATTACTCCGAGCATGTTAGAGAAGGCAGGAATAAATTTCACCTCCACAATTCAAAAACCTGGAGAATTCATTATTAAGCTACCCAAAACATATTCTTTAACTATTTCTTTCGGATTTAATTTAAGTGAGGAGGTTAATTTTGCTACCAGAGATTGGCTCGATTATGCACTTGAAGGAGAGAGATGGTTAAAAAAGCAAAACATTTTGCCCGCATTTCTGGCATTCAAAATGTTCATCAATATAATCCAACTGTATGAAAGTGGAAGCAAGAACACCCTTCATTTCAAACCAGAATGTTATTCGAGAATATCTGAGATTTACATTCAGCTATATAAAGAAGAAATTCGTTTAAGGAATATTATTAGGCTGAACTTCGGTGGAATACGAGAACTAGTTTTGGATGAGAAGTCATTTAGCGATATTGACACAATTGCAGATGATGACTTAAGTAATACTTTTCCCTCTAAGATTCTTTTGACTGATATGAAAACAAAGCAGAGCTTTATCCTATCTATACGAAGTTTTTTGGCTTATATGAGGTTTGAAGAATTTTCTCAGGATGTCCACTCCTCTATTCCTAAATTAACTGATGTCCCCAATTTGAAAATTGAAATGCATTTGAGCTACTCCGATGACAAGTTGAAATACTTTCACAAGGTTTTGAGTTCATATTCGGTCGATTATGATTCATGGATGACGAATTATGAACGAACAATGAACGAAAATCCCAACGTTCCTCTCAAGGTATACAAATCACTTCTTATGGAAGGTGAAAAAATATACGCAGCCGTATCATCTTCAAATTTGAGTCAGATGTTTGATCAGCCAATTGTGGAGGAATCAAGGGATTATGAAAGTTTAAAATTACGTACATTTAAAGAGTACATTGAAAACCTCAGGGGTTTCTTGGAGGATGCTGATAATTTTATTGATGAATGCCAGACAATTTTAGCAGTAAAACACCAACAAAGGATACGTGGGAACTCACAAAATGAATACTTTAATGAAGGCGTGGATACTTTGGCCAGACTAACCAGAGTCATAGGTAAAATTTCAACTCTTAACTTCTCATGTCCAGAGACAGAGCAACTCTTAGAATTTAAGACGGAAATAGAAAACTTTGATCGGGCTTGTAGAGCTCTGATACAGAAAGAGAGGAGCAACAATACTTTACGCGAATTTAATAATCTTATCAGTCTTGGGAAATCATTTGGAGTTGAGCTTCCGTCATTGGTTTTTTTGATAAGAATAAGGGATAAATTGAAATGGCTCGATTTACTGCAATTGATATTTAGTGGCCAAGACCCAAATGGTGACTCTAACGAGGTGTTTTCATTAGATGACTTGAAGAAATTCAGGGAAGAAGGTATTAGCATCTTGGGAAAAGACGACGTCGAAAAGATCAAACTAGTTGACAGTATAATATCGCAAAGTGAACAGTATGATGCTGAGTTCAATAGAGTTTTGGATTGTACCACTCCCGACATTATGTATCTAGCGAAATTAGAGGAGAGGATTAAAGATTTTAACGAAAGAAATAAAGAGGAGAACGAGAAGAGAATTTTCATTTATAACTCGACATTGGAGAGAGCGATCGATATCAAGACCAATACAAGTGTAATCGAAAAGTTTATCGAATTCAACCAGTCACTAAATCGTACATGCGAATATAAGCTTCAGGATGCTAAAAGCTTACTTCTGGCGTTGCAAAATATGAAGCTTCAAATCCTGACGGAACATTTGCAAAAAGAGATACAAAAATGTGATGAATGGCTTGCTGATTTGAAAGAGCAAGTCGTGAGAACTCGTGTGGTTTCAACAATTTATAAAGATGTCTCTACTCTGGCGAGACTGATTCTGCATGCTCATCTACTTGAGAAAATTGAACAGATGACGACAAAATTGGATCTGAGCTTGGGTTTGGATTCTGATCATTATGTCAACTCATCTTCATTTGCTTATCTTCTTGAATGCAAAATTGTAGCTGACGAAAATGAATTCAATCATTCTGCCGAAACTCAAAAGTATTGTATGTGCAGAGAGATAGAATTTGGTACTATGATAGGATGCGATAGCTGCCACGAATGGTATCATATTAATTGTGTGGATGGAGGAGATGCTCAAAAGAACGACTCGGACAGTTACTCATGTCCCCTTTGCAAGTTCATCAATACTGGAAGTGACTTAGATCTCTATTTAAAAGAACAATTGAAATTAAAAGACTTGGATCGACTTATCGAGAGAGGCGTAAATCTACTTGTTTACTCTCCAGATGAACTAGAAGGATTGAAAGAACTCTCCACAGGTTCCCATAAGATGTACGAGGCATTAGAAAAAGATTGTCACGACTTTTTGACAAAAGCTGATAATGAAACAATGATATTAGATAAATTACGCTTTTATCTTAGAAAAGTTTATGGTTCTTGTGTAATAAACTGGGACTTTTTAATGTCGCTATTTGATAGATTGAAAGAGATTAAACATTCAAAAAATATTCTAAAACCCCAGGCAGAACATGAATCTAAAAGCTTAACGGATTTGTCCTGTTGCGAGTCGTTAATAAACCTGAATGACCTGGAAGTTCAAAAGGAGCTGAAGTATGCCATAGCATCAACAGATGGTGCCCAGAAAATAGCCGCAGATATGGCCATGTTTAATGCAGAGATTGCCACAAATACTTGCGAACAAAATCTGACAACTAATGAGACTCCTCACCTTACAAATGACGAGTTAGTCGTCAAGTTCTTAGGCAATATAGACTCGGGCTCGCCAAATGACGTACAGTCCTCGCTGCGGGTGCTTGCGACAAATGATCCAAAAGAATCTTCCACCGAACATCACTATACTCAACCTTATAACGCAACAGATGATAGAAGCCGAGATACTATTGAGGTAGCTCACCAGCACGGAAGCTACCAGCTAGAAGAGCACTCTTCTAAAATGAATGATAAAATATCTATTCAACTGTCTGTTCCCGATATATACACAATGCCCCAAAAAACGCCATCTAATTTGCCTGATCATGAGGACAAAAAAGCAGAATTTACATAATATATAATAGTATATTTTTGTCATTGAATATAACTCCATACATGCATCACCTTGATCTATACTGCAAAGGCTTGGGCTCGTATTCCCTGATTTAGCGACAACGATACTCATGCTACATAGTCACTTTAGGTAGGATTAGCATATGACCAAGATTCAGTAGAAGTCACTAAGACCGACTTTGAGAGGTTACTGTGCTCTCTATTCAAGATGGACGCTTCCCTTAAAATGCACGAAAGTCAACGATAGCAGCTTCGCGATCTACAAGCGCGATATATTCCATCGTTAAGATAACGTAAATAAACAAAGTCAAGATATCCAATTAATCTCTCGACATGACGTCCATAATTGACGAGAGGGTTCAAAGACTTGTTGACGTATGCTGGAGAAATGTGGTTGGGCCGGTCAAAAATGAAGACTTCATTTATGTGTCTCAAATACTAGACATGTTAAACGAGTTGCAAAGATTATTGAAGTGTCCAAACCTTCTTAACAAAGCGGAGATTCAGTTAATTGAAAGCATGGCGATAGAGAAGCCACTGTTGAAGCTTTACCATAATGAAGTGGTTAGGTTTATTTTAAGACTAGTTCAGTATGGTGACTTTATGAGATTTTTGAGAGACAGATGTGGAATTAGCAGTGCTGACATTGATCGCCTATTAGATGAAAATAGGAGCCTGCCACGTAAGGCCTTGTCTTCCTATAGCCTAAATACCAATATTGATAACTGGAGAAATACAAAGAGCATGTCTACCTCAACGCCTATGACATTCACTGAAAGACTGCGAAAGCAGTCCTCGTCACCATCTAATTCTACTCCATTTAAAAGGCGTGAATTCCATAATTTGACCCCGAATAGTGAAGAGCTTAATAGGCCATTATCGTCACAGCACAATTGGATAAATTCGGTAGATAGATATTCTCACAGCATTGACCCTTTCCTGAGAAAGACACAGGAACTCCAAGACGAAGTTATCTCTTTGAAAACATATATAGACACGTTGGAAAGTCAGTTAAATCGTGTGGGTACATCTAACGCTGTTCTGGCAGAGTCAAAGACTTTATTGAGAGATTTTGCTAGCAAAAATGCAGAATTAGAAAAAAAGATTCGTCTCTTGGAAGACATGTGCGAGAAGTATCAAAAGCGAATCACCTTAATAGAAGCAGAGGATATTCCATATGAAAACCTAATTCATAAACTAGCTTTGGAAACTAGGAAACAGGAGCAACTAATCCAAGGCCTCAAATCAAAGCTTAAGCTCGATGAACATGCATCAAGGAGAGCTCGATTTAGAAAGTTCCTAAGGAACCTTCCTTTCCTCAAACAATATTACATGTATTACAAGTATCAGAAAGATCTGAAAAGTTTCGGAATGGTTTTGCTTAACGTCGTCACATTATTCCTTTCTTGCATAATTATCATTAATTTTTTGAAGTTTGTGTTCTTCTTCTCCATTGGAATTTCTTCATCGTTATTAGCGTCAGATGCTTTTGAACCCCATTATATCTATGATAAGTATCAGGAAAATGACTACTGGCCTTCAAGTGCGCTTAAATTTGAGTGGTGGAAAGAAATAGATTGGCTAGAATATCTTGTCTACTCCATAGGCGACTGGATTGATCGATAGGAATTACTTACATTCAAGATAGAATAGCTTTATAAAGAATACTTGAAAAGTAATATATTTATTTTAAGTATTAGATAGATACACTCTCAAACAGACTTAGAGATTACATAACGCTTAATTCATTTGCTTAACCAAGGCGTTGATGGCTTCCTCTCTATTACCGGTGTCACCACCTTGGATGTAGTGGAAGAACTTTCTAGCTCTGAAACCACCGTTAGGATTGGACAACTTAAATGGCCATAAAAAGTTGTTGGCTTGTTTGAAGTTTGGCCCGACAGTGTAAATTTCGTGAATCAAATCTTCAATGGACAAGATACCATATTTACCCAAGTTAGCCTCGATGATAGCATTGTCAGACAAAGCAATTCTTTGCTTGTTAACCTTACCGAAACCTCTCTTGTAGACCAATTTTCTGATGGTAGCCAAGTTAGGGTAACCGTAAGCAATGTATGGCTCAGCCAACTTCAACAACTCTGAAGTTGCCTTGGTAACTCTAACAAAGACACCAGCATTGATTTGAGTCAATCTCAACAATTGCATGACCTTTCTTGGTTTTGGAGGAATCTTGTTGATACCCTTGATTCTGATGACGAAAACCAATTTTGGTTCAGCATCAACGTAGTAGGAACCGTTAGCCTTAGCTTCACGTCTGGCGTTGATCACAGCACGTTCAGCATCAACGTATTCCTTGTGGTATGCAGCGGCTCTATCCAAGATAATCTTTCTCTTCTCCTTGTTTGCCTAAATTCGTTAGTATTATCCTTCAGAAAGTCTGTAGAAGTTACATCTGTTATTTTCAGTCCCGAAAGATGGTTAACTGAATGACAGCATGGCCGAAGCTAGTCAAGTTCAAATGGTTTTTTATCATCTCAAAAAAAGTGTAACTTCTTATTCAATTCAAAATAGTAATACATACAGCCTTACGTGCATCCTTAGTAGCAGCACGTTCTGCAGCAACCTTCTCGTTTGCCTTTATTTTCTTCTGCAAAGATTCTGGAATTTGAGTACTGTAGATGTTAGTATTAGAGCACCCTAAATACGGCACCACAACTGTCTTCGACCTCAAAAATACTTTTCAAGATACAACATGCCACACAGGTCGGAAAACCTGTGCCAGAATAGAACTGAATAGCCAATTCATTCTATTCCACATCTTGTAGTCTTTCAATACTCAGAGGAAAACAGATATATCAGGCATCGGCGAAGCGAGTTTAGGAATATATTCAATTCAGCTGCAAGATAATCTGGCTTTCCCTTGGCAGTTTGTAATATCAAATTTATAATTTGCTTCACAAGGCAAGGCTCGACCTTCTTTCAACATAATGTATGATACTCTGTGCCAAAATACTTCATACCGGCTAGGTGTGAAAATTTTGAATAATATTCTTTAGACCCTATCCAAATGCCTAACACATCTTACTTAAAGACAAGATCTGTATGGAACACCAGGATATTAGTTTATAAAATATAACTTACGTCTTAGCCATTTTATTGTTGATCTTCGTTTGAATTAAGGAAGAAGATTTCTTAAAGTGAAAAAAAAAGAATGGAAATATTTCAGCGAGAAGACACAAAGAGAAAAAAAAAAAATTCATCGCGAAAGAACCCTCCAGTTTAAGTTAGGGCTAAACCCTAATATCGCACTACGCAAAATTACAACTGCAACTGCTAATGGACTTAATAGTTGTACGTTTTGCTATTCACTATGAAAACCTGAATACTGAAGAAGCAAAGATATCTTGAAATAGAAGGGTTTTGGGGGCAGGTAATTTTTTAAAAATTGTAGGTTTAGTTACCAAAAGCATAATCCCCAGAGACCCAACGATTGACCATATCCAAGGAATTTGCAGGTTGATTGAAAGGAACCATATGACCAGCATCGAAAATGCGAAGGAAAGTGAAGCGACCGAAGTTTTTCACTTCTCCAGCATGGTAACCATCTCTGGTGACCCAAGGAAGATCAGGCTGGATAACGTAGTTTTCATGTAGGCTATAATCAAGAGCATCTGACCATGCCTTGTTACCCAACCAGTTACAGATGTAGTCTTTATCTCCAGCGTAAATTAATACAGGGATGCCATAGTCCAATACTTCTGCGACATACTGTTGGAAAGGCTTGGGGCCATCACCCGATAAAATGAAGTTGTTGAACACCTTATCATCACAACCTTTGAATTCCTCGATATTCAGGGCGCCAACTGCATCTTTGACATAGTCCAAATTCAAATACTGATCCACGTAGCTCATCTGAGGGTAGCAGCCTGATCCATTACAAGGGGTCCGTATATCATAATAATTCAAGCCAGTCTTCTCGAAGGGACCCATCAACCTACTTTCACAGAATAGTTCAGCTGGAACACATGTGAAAGGACTAGGAACATTGTAGCAAGATTTGACCAAAGCGGCACACCTTGGATAATCTCTGTCAAGTTTCTCACAATCCTCGTCACTTATAAGTTGCTTGTAACCACCTTTTCCGCAAGCCATAGGCCCATAAGAACCATACTGTATCAAAGACTCCGTGATACCGTTACCAATCAAAAGCGATGAGAGCCTAAATGATCTGTCTGCATTACTGAGGATTTCTGAAGCAATACTTGGGATATAGTGACCTGCGTAGGACTCTCCTGCAATGTGAAACTTATTCCTTAAAAAGTGGGGAAACTTTTGAAAGAACAACTCGAGGAAAACATAAACGTCTTTTGATGCAGCAGTAGTGCTGCTTATATCATCCCCACCATAAGAATAACCTACTCCAATCGGTTGATCCAAAAATATGACAGTTGCATTACTATTCCACGAGTAAGGATTGTAGACAGGTTTGAGGTCTTCACCCACCAGCAGCGGTCCTAATTCGAAGAAAAGGCCAGTTGCTGACGAACAGCCTGGGCCACCATTGAGCCATAATATCACTGGATCATTTTTTGGATCATTCCTTGACTCGAAAAGCCAGAAAAAGAAATGCTTGTCTTGATCATCAACATCCAAGTAACCAGTGTATTGGTCTACTGTGTCTAAGCCTAATATCTCTGGGTGATTCTTCTTAATTCTCAAAGAGTAAGATTGAAACCTCGAATCGCTCATCGTTTGAAAATTACCTTCCTTTACAGAATCATCCCCCTTTTTCACAGTCAGATCTTCTTTGGGTGAAAACTTTGCCTCGTATTTCTTGAGAGATTGCAAAACCTTCTCTTTTCCCAAGTCCTCAACGAGCTGCTTCCATGTTGAATCCAATTTACCTAGGGAGTCATTGTCCAACCCTTTCGTATTTTTCTTTAATTCGGAAATAAGCGCATTCACGTCCATGTCCTCAGGGTATTTACCTTGAGTTGGTAACTGGAAAACATTCTCAACCCCTTGTACCAAAGGGTTATTCAAAACAATTGCAGCAACCAATGATGCCTTTAAAGCGCATTGTAAAAGCAAAGAAAGCTTCATTTTAGCGTCTCTAGTCCAGAAATAAATAATAAGTCACTTTACACACCAATTGAGTTTCTAAAGCAGAAGTAAGTCCTGGTTGTTAGACGCTATTTTGCAATGCTAGGCGGAAATGAATCCTCTATTTACTAGATACGACATCACTAAAATGTCGCACAGAAGTTTTGAGACATTTCATACAAAGAAGACTTGTTTATCTAAAAGAATCAAGACTAGTGTTTAATAACATAATAGGTTTTAGTTTTCACGATGGAAGACTTAAACCCGGTACCAGTAACAGTCCCTAGTACCCGAAAAACATTGTTTCTTCAAAATAATGGCTTATACGGTAACTATTTGGGAGGAAATTTGATTGGTAGTGGGCATCAAGGGCCAGAAATGATGACTCGAATAGTAATGTCACTAAAATCAGAAATGGATACGGAAGTGGAGTGGGCCCTTATGTCACTATCACAGATATCGTGTACCTCATCGAGTTTAATAAATTTAGAAAAAATGGAATATTTGGGGTATGAGTTGAGTAATTACTTCATAAAGCCGTTTCATCTAATTTTCAACAAAAAGTATGACGAAGTTTCGCAGCATCTGATGCTGTTAAGCCTTGATTCTCTCCTTTCATTAAGAAATTTGGTTCAGGATTTGGAAAATCAGCAATGGCTCTCGCAGTTGAAGTCATTGAAAAAGCACTTGGTAGAAGTCTTGAGATTTTATCTGCAATGGTTCCATTATCCGGGAACGCAAGTGTATGAATTAAAGCAATATCACAATCAGTTTAGAGAAGGATTCAACTACCTTTTGGATTTGCTAGAACCACTAAGTTGCTATTACACAGACAATACCAAAAATGACCCACTATTCAATCAACTTTTGCACGTTTCTTTATTGACCAAAGACAAGTATGTTTTGGTGAGTTCTATGAGGATTTTATCCCATCTATTATTCATAAAGCAAGAAGACGAGGAAGAAAAAGAAGAAAGAGAAGGAAGAGAAAAATCACAAGATGCAGAAGAAGAAGAAGTGAAGATTCCCAATAATTGCATAGATGCAGTTGAAGAAAAACATCTTCAGAAGTATGTTAATTGTCTTTTGATTGCGGATAATGAATTATTGAGTGGGGCTTTGGAGTTCATCAAGCAGTACCTTTTTTCTACGGCTCTTCATCCAGCTTATCCTCACTCAGTCAAGGATTCTCAAATATACAGACTAAAGAAGTTGCTTCAGCTTAGCTCAGACAGATCAATATTTGATACACTAATCAAGGAGCTACCTATATTAATTGTCTCTGGATTACCCTTGAGCGGTCCCTCAAAGCTAGACTCGGTTGTTCATTCGAGTCTAATAAAGAGAGTTCATCATAGCAGTGTTCCCACTGTTTTACCTCAGCTCTCGAAGCAATTGTATGACATAATTGTGAAGTTCCCAGAACCATTAAGGGCAACAACATGGTTGAGATGTTGCTATGAGCCTTACACTGCATCCAATGAGCCCGTTCATTATAATTCTCAAGATGTTATTCCAGGAGAAGTCACACAAATTTCTCTTTGGAAGGCATATGAAAAGCAATTCGAAGAAGTGTGGCAAACATCTAAATCGCACCCAAACCCAGAATGGCCACCTCTATTGCCTGCTGTTGACTTCATCAAAAATGTGAACTCAGCGTTCCCAAACTCCGAGGCAATGGTAGTTAATTTGAAGCCCGAGTCTCCAGATAAGCCGGCTAAAAAAAAGTTTATCATAAAAGGTATACAGCCTCGCCAATTTGTTGTAAATATTGACGTTGGAAACTACGAAGCTCTAAAGCATGTTAAGGAAGAAAAGTCATCAGGTCAGGACGTTCAAGAAACTGATGGGATCGCCCCTATGGGCCGTGTGGATTTCGGGAAGTTTCAACATTCCTTGCAAACTATCTCTAACGAAATTTTAGACTCAGGTGTTCAAATGAAGGATGCAAGGATCACCGAGATAAATGTATTAGCTCGCGAAGTTTTCAATTATATATTCGAGGAAGCATTAGAATTAAGCGATTCTGAGGATTTAAAAAAGTCTTACCGCCTCCACAATGCCTATTGGCTTCCAGACATTACTTATTATAACCCCGACTTGATTGACAGTGGCTTTGTTGACTCAAGATGGTTGAAATATCTAGCTTAATACCGTATCACTAGTAAAATGATTATGTAAGCATTTGATGTATTCCCAAATTATCTCTTCACTATTAACTAATTATATCTGGTAGTTTGAAGTAAATCGGAAGATGGCACAATCAAAATTACCTCTTAGTGTCCGTGTTACCGACGCATTTCATAGAGCCACGGTGCTTGGCCTCGTTGGAATATCAGTTTTTGGTATCGCTAGTGTTTTTTATAACGTCTACATGAACTCGGACTTCGCAAGAAGAAACAGAAATAGATTGGAGCAAAAGAAGAACATCAGTGATAATGGGAGCGTTGGTGAAAAGCTGGATTAGTACGCGGGATTAGGGTGCCGGAATGATGTTTTATTGAGTCGAGATGTTCAGCTTGGAGTTAAAAACAGCTGATGTATCAGTGTGAAGGGTTTTCTCAGTGAGATATTACCAGAGAGAGGAACCCTATTAACCCTTGCGCTTATTCTGTATATATATCCACGTACTAATCAATGTATATAAGCTCGAATATACGAGCTACTTATTCTCTACGGTCGATTTCACTATGTTTCAAAAATGTGTAGTAGGATTATTATTTAGGCTTTGCCATTCATTTTTTGCCTCTTGCTTTGTTCGAGGTCTACTTTACTTCTTTTCTTCAGTTTCTTGAGATGTCTAGGAGCTTTGGAATGTGACAATCCCATAGATTTTAGCTTTATCATGTTTCTTTCATTATACAAATTAACTTCCTCACTATTTTCCAGATTCAAACGCACTATGTCTATGTTCGTGTAAGGCATATCACAAGACGGGCAGAGGCTATCCTGCAGCATCTCTTTTTCCGTTGTATTCTTAGTCTTACTCTCCTTCGACCTTGCCTCATCTGCCTTGGCTTTTACCTGCAATTTTTGAAGTGTCTGGAATGACATGAGACACCCACAAGTACGTAAGTAAGCATACGAGGAGGCATTAGTTGATTCACCAGAAACCAGACAGACCATATAAGGCGTCCCTGTAGTCTCACTTTTCTTCCATTTAATCTTCACATCCACGATGTCCTTGATAGCTGTAAGGTGGCCAAGCAGGTTTTCATCATCCTTGTCGTTTTCACCATTGCCTAACTTTTTCTGGACCATGAACTCCAAAATCTTCTCTTTTAGATAAAGATTACCTTTATAGTCTCCTACTACTGGTCTTTCCTCTTTGTCATATAAGGGTAACGATGAAAGAGAACATAACTTTAGTGAGTCTTCTTGATGCGCTTGTTTAATTTCTTTCTGTCTATTAATGTCAACCAAGTTCTTCTTGAAATGCAGCGTGATTATATCTTTCCTTTTAGCTATGGTTCCACCATCATTTCCCATTGTAGATAGCGAAGAGGTTACCGTGTAAAGGGCAAACTACATAGCATTTCGCACCATCACAGATTTACACCTTTAAACTTGAAAATTATATCTATAATCTTTTCTATGAGAAATGGCAGCTAATCCACAAGCAAGAAGGATTGATTTAACTCAGCTTCAGCCTCAGCAGATTATAGAAATTCGCCAATCGACCGAACAAGAGATTGGGCATTTTAATCAATCGTTGCAGGCACTTCAGGCAGCTCAAGGAAAGTTAAAAGACTGTATTGTTAGCATCGAGGAAATGCTGACGACAAAAGAATCGGACATTTTAATTCCTATGACAAGCTCTTTGTACTTACCAGGAAAAGTGGAAAACAAAGATGAGTATTTAGTAGATATTGGCACTGGATACTTTGTCAATAAGCTGACTCCAGAGGCTAAGTCAGTTTATGAGAAGAAGATTAATAAGCTTGAAGTGGACGCTAAAAAATTGAAGGAGATATTGATACAGAAGAACGAGATTCTAAACACCATTAATCTTGTTTTAAGGAAAAAAGTTATGGAGAGTGAAGCAAACAGAGAACAATAATCCTCCTAGTGGTTCAACAGGTCATCAAAAAAATTCCAGCCAGACCATTTAATCGATCCAATTACATGAAGGATTATGTACGATGTATTTTAATTGCTAAAGTCATTATTTGTCGTAATTTTTATTAAGGATAAAGGGCTCCAGAAATACTCTTTTCATATTACGTAGCTTTCTATCTCCGATGCCTTGAATAGTAGAAATGCCATCATTAGCAGTATCAGGTTCACAGCTTCTTAGTACTATGTTCTTCACTGAGCCGCAGTTGGCCAACAACTTCACCGAATCTGTTTTGTTCACAGTTCTAATACTCGTAAGAGTATCGACAACAGCTCCTTGATATGTGCTGCTTTTAACCCCCTTGATCTCTGAGTCAACCTTAGATGCTATAGATTCATATTGCTTCGCGAATGCAATGTAGTTTCCTGCTTCTTCAAAAGACCAAGATAGTACCAAGGTCAAATCATGCTTGATGCAAAGATTCAGTAACCGTCTGAGAATTTCTTGATGCGAGTCGACGTCAACCACTACTAGAAGAACCCTTAAAACATTGTCGTTTATTGTACTCACCAAAGTTGAGCCTTTATTCATTTTTCTTAGTCTTTGCCAAATGTATTCAGGATGAAGTTTATGGTATTTTAGCGAAAGAAATAGAAATTGCAAGCAGGGGTTAATATAATAATCTGAAAGAATACTCGAATCATAAGACCATGGCACTGTTTTCATTAGGGAGTTTGTCAAAAGGGGATTACCTTTCTGGGAATTAGAAACTTGTATCGTAGAGTACGTACGCACATTAGTTCCAGGAGAGCCCTGCCTATATCTTATATTCCTTTGATTCGAGCCGGTGAGCTTCGGGGTATTATCAACCATCATTCTTCCAGTAGCCTCTCTTGAATCAGTTGGTACTCTAGTATTAACTGTGTTCGTACGATCATGGTTCGACCGCAGATTTGCCAGCGAAAGGTTGGTTTCCTCATTCAAGTTCTCTCCTTCTACGGCGTACTCTTCTCTCATTCTTTTGACACCTTCAAGTATATTCTTAAATGACACAGGATCATTTGCATGCGAATCGGACTTTTGGCTCATATTTAAATAGTAAAGATACTGATTTTACTTGTCTGATGATATGCGAAATAAAATAAATTGCGAAATGTATCTATTCTCTAGTCTATTTATTTAACCTCAATGATTTTAACTCTTCTCAGGAATCTAAAAAGTCGAAGCCCCATACATTTATACTCATAAATGCATGTTAAAAGTCAATAACCTTAAACGCTGCCAGCTAGATGCAAAATTTGGGCTATTGACGCATTCACCATCAATGATTTTTTTGTTGCTTTAGTGGTGTCCTTATTGCAATAAAGTGATTCATCAACTTCAAACTTGCCTGAATCAAAAACTCTCATATATCTATTGAAAACGTCTTCTGTCGACAGTGTCACCAGGCTGAAGTAAAGATTCGTGTCATCAGGATCTTCAAGAAACTGGGCAACATAAGAAGCCTGCGCTAAGAGCTCATTCTTAAAAGATTGGAATTCAGGCTGATAATCTGCGATAGTCAATAAGTCGACATAGCCCGCATACAAAAGGTGAACATATTTCATTTGATTGTTCCAAATCCCAATCAGTGTATAAAAGGCACCTGTCTTATTCATTGCAGCCTTCCCTATTTCAATGGCCTTTGGCATCCAGGACTTGGATGTATGCTTTTCCAAGTAAGCCAAAGTACTTAAGGTTGTACCCACAGAATATGAGAGTTTTCCCTTGTTAATATTGCTGTAGTTGCTTAACTCAAGGCCATCGTAGAATAACTTATCCTCGGGATCTTGAAAATGCTCGAACATAAAATCCATACATTTCTCAGCGAAGTCGATCAAATTTGAGTCGTGAGTGATTGCGTGTAATCTGACAGCTGCCAATGCGGCCTCTCCGGTAGAGATTGAGGCGATATAGTCACCCTTATATTTCCAAAGTACACCCCCTCCATTATCATTCCACTGCCCTAATAAAAAATAAACAATGTCTTTGGCTGCCTCTAAATATTCATCTTTCTTAGTAGCCGTATAAGCGTCGATAAAAACCCAGGCTAATTGGCCATTGTCATCATTATAAATATCCTCATCACCTGCGGTTGATGCTGAGTATACTTTGAGATCTTTGTTTTTATATTTATATATATTCTCAATGATACCATCTATTTTCTCGGAATCTCCCCCGAAAACTGTTGCTCTTCCTATTACAGCTTGGCACCAAACTGAAGTTTCAGAAAAATCACCCCCGCAAGTGGAGTCATTCTCATTCCACTTATTATTCACCCAGAAGCGCTTCCATACTTTTTCTAAAGTATTTGCGTACTTCGCTGAGAAATCTTCAGTTGGCAATTCAGAAGCGTAGGCTGCGAAATTTTCTGAGCTCGTTGGAAGTTCTGAGGTAGCTACCGAAATTTCACTGATCGAAGAGGTACCGATTGCAGATTGTGACTGTGACTGTGACTGAAGTTTTGATTGAGACACTGAACTTGATATCTTCAACGAGGACGTTGAGATTGGAGTCGTATCGCTCTCAAAAAGATCCTGAGAACTAGCGTGAGAAGCGGTTAGAAATTGTGTTGCACTAGCCGACTCTTTCCGTGTCGAGGAGGAAATAACGTTTGCCTTCATGTCATTTTTAATTATATCAGTAGGCAAAGTGCTTTGATCAGGTCGTATCGTAACTATTTTAGTTGACCTAACAATAGTCCGATAGTATGTTGTGTAGATTGTTTTCACTTCTCTCTTTTTGCCTAGAGGATGAGCATAACAATCTTGTGAAAATAAAATGCAAATAAGAAATAGCAAATTAAAATACTTGAATACCATTTTGGCTTCAGTAATATCTCTGACTCTACTTCTTTCTATAAAGTCGTATCTATATAAGTTCTTTCGTTTTTCACATGAGATGTTTTACAAGATTGGTTTTGGAACCGAACAAGTCAAACGAAGCTCTTGGGTTTCAGATATTTCTTATCTGGCACAACAGATGATACATTCTACAAGATAACCAAGAACTAGATGTGTTTACATCCTGAAACACGTTGGTTCATAGTTGTTACACATTTATGGCTGAGAAGTTTTGTGTAACTTTTCAGAATGTTCAATCAAGATCATTGAATATTCACAAGTCCATGCTGAATAAACTACTAAAACATCCTATTTTGAGAAATCCAGCAGTATGGCTCGAAGGGCCAAAGTACCATTCCACCGAACTCTTAAACAAGTCATACTATGACTCTGAGCTGCTCAAGACAAATCCTTTCGCATTGGGATTGTTGAGTACTAGGATGGATGGAAGTCGAAAAAGATTCCCAAAGGGACAAATGATACAGTTAGTAGTGGACACTGATAGCACAGAGATATGTCACAATAATAAGTCTTTTGATCGGACTTATTATCTTGTTCCAGCACTAGAAGAGCCAGACAAAAGAAAGAATCTTTTTACGTCGTTTTACATAATTAACAATCGAACGTACGTCGAATATTGTCTAGGAGGCAATAAATGGAGAAGATTTGTACCTCAAAAATTCAGATATAGCAATCACTCTCGCTTGGAGTCTAGATTGAAGGTACTTCCCAACATGGCTGACGTAATAGAAAGTGGTCTTCGTGCCAGAATATCTCTGTATCTTGAGTGCACTGTGTTCGACGAGACTACCGAGCCTAAGGAACAAACCGTGCTACTAATATGCGGCAATGTAAATGAGCCATTATGGTCAATGAGAGATGGTCAAATTATTGTAAATATGAACAGAATCTATCATGATTTCCCTAATCAAAGCATGAGCACTCTTGTGGCCTATTCTAAGCACTATAAGTTCATACAAGACCTATTCTTCTTAATCGATTTTTTAACATGAATTGCATGCATTTATTCTGATACAGACTTGGACGGTATCTGGAAAATTACTGTAAAACGACGCAATCTCTACCTGTTAGATATGAACAGCCAGTGAATTAGCAGCTTTGAGAGTCTCAAAGCTGCGGAAACTTTTAACTCCCGAAAGGCCGCGCGATGGCCTTTAGAATAAGGTTAGTTAAGTTTTTTGGGCACTAAAATCGAGTTAACTATTCTTTCATGCTGCATGTATTGAGTTTCTGACGAACAAGTGGATAGAACAAATGGGTAGATAAAATGGATAATATATCCTTTAACTATGTACGATATACTCTTAAGGTTTTACGCTATGGGCAATAATGCTTTCGTTACATATACTTACTTGATCCTTTTACGTATAGTAATCAGACAAACTGCTGTTATGTTCTTGTAATCGCGTACCTTAAACCGGCCGAGGAAGAAATGCGCTACACGAAATCCAAAAACAGCAATTGCTGCACTGCTCGCCTATTGACATGTAAATGGCAGCTTCTACAGATTAAACTTAATTTGACCATGCTATATGTACTTGGGCGAAAGCACCAAGGTACTTCAACACCCAAAGAAAGTCAGCGATTGAACAGAAGCTTCCTTACTGGAGGACTGTACCAAGCCTTCACAGTTCAGAAGTTTAGTAGCGGAAAGTCGTGTGCATAGCGGATCCGAAAGACAAAAATTCTAGACTGATGAATACTTTGTATTGATGTCAAAATAACTTTTCATTTGAGTACTTTTACTATTAACTAGACGTCTCATCTTGCCGATTATTCTTTTGCAGAAGAAGCTATTTTTCGATAAATCGTTATAAAATCTGAATAGGTGGAGAAAATATCCACTGTTTTCGAAAGATGGATGCGGTCCAGCATTCAAAGAAACGAACTCGAAGGCGTTTAAAGTTATCCAAGTATATTACAGGCGAAAGTGTACTTCCTCATAATGCAATAAGAGACACAATTGCCTTAACGTTCGTTCTTTTGGCAATTCCACGAGTATTATCGTGTTTCATTTTCTTGACGTACATTCTTTCTGGAAGTTCGAAATTTATTGGAGGAAAACTTATCTCGAGGCATTTTCGAAGATCAGTTAGACTGGAAGAGACATTTTGGAAAGAAGCATACTCAGAACCAGCCCCTAGGAGAAACCAAAGCTACAGGGCAATATTGGTCGGGTCCTCTATACAAGTATTTTCGATTAATGTGATAGTCTTAGCTGTCATACATTATTCATTTCCAAGAATACTAATGAAGTACTTGTTTATCCTAGCGCATTCAATTTTGGCGTCTGAATTGATTGGATCACCGCCAGCCCATAATGTACAGCCGGCAAGCCAAGGCCCTCAGAGTGCATTGGTACTGTCTACGAGCAAGAGACTGAACCACTCAAGTAACGCCAGTAGTTCATCTTCAGCAAGTATACTTCTAATCAAGACAGGATCGACCAAAAGAGGAGTGACTCTATGGAATATGTTGACCAGTTTTTGTTCAGTAGTTTACGTGAATTACTTAGTTCACGTATGTACTTCGAATATTGATTTTCAACAACTCCAAAGAGTAGCCTGGAATATGCTCAGTAACTCAGGTATTACAATTTTTAGGGTGAAAAATTCAAGTGGGAATAATAACGATTCTTTGTTGGAGAGATATATGACATCAGCTCTTGCTGACTCATCACTCGAGAATGCATTGAAGAAATTATTTTTTTGGAGCTATTTTTCCAAGGTGAGAGCAGATTGGGAAGTATTAGATCTTAAAAAACTCATGCCCACAAGTATAGCGAAACATACCTCGAGGCTTCGGCCCTTCATCATCTCCCATCTCATTCACAGTTATTCGAATACTTTTAAAGTCATCTCAGATTCATTGGATTATTTTTACTTGGTTTTATGCATTATAGTGATAACTTTAGAGATTACCCCGGCTTTAGAAAAATCATTCTTCTTAAGAAATTATTCGAGATCTTTGGATTATCTTTCATGGGTAACTCCAGGAGTTCCTATTCATTTTCGGAAACAGCTTAACGTGAAGACTCCACTTTTCCTGAACTCTTTGAATCTCAGCACCACGAGCGTGAACGAAGATTGCGTACTGGGTGAGAATACCCTTGGTGAAATTAGCAAAACCTCGAAAAAAGATATCATCCAAATAGATTTATCAGATATATCGAACCGACTAGAAAATGTCAGTGATGACAAGGACTTCGTCTGTAGTCCTAAGGGTGTATCCGTTGAAAACTTTGAAACTTTTTGCATGAATCCATTTTGGGACAACAAGGACAACTATGCAAATGCCTCTAGTCTGCTCGTTAAAAAGGTTGTACCTGGTGAAGCAGCATCTTCCAAACTCACTACGTTGGTAAAGGGTCATCCCGTAAATGACTTAGAAGAATCCAAGCAATCATTGCAGGATTCATCTACGATATCGAGTCAGCCTTTTTGGAAGCTTTTAGCTGCAATTATTGTCATGTTCAAAGATCCTGCGATTTTCTCAAGTGGATTGATAAATAAATCAAATATCATGAGAGAACAGGTAAACTTGAAACTAACGGCAAAATATATAGGAGGATGCAAGGCCGTTTTTAAGGTTGCTAATTCTGATGCAATATATCAGTTAGTATCAAAAGGTAACTTCAAAATTACACTTAATAATATTCAGTGGAATCTATTCGGTCTTTATGCTTCTCAGTCGCCTGATAGAGTGGTCTATCTTGTTGTGTATGGACTTTCACCACTCTTTCAGTATGAAATGAGCTTAATTTGCGAAAATGATCCATCAAAGTATTTCGCATGTTTTAGGTTCAATACCATATCATCAGACAGCAAAAACGTTTTAACAGAGAGTCCTGAATATTCAGAGTTGAGTACTTTACGAAATGGTTTGTACAGGGCATCGGAAGATTTACTATCATGCAAAAATAGATTAAGAAAGATGAAAAAGGACGAAAACAAGCGGATATCTGATACTAAAAAGGACATCGAGATCATAAAAAACCGAATTACGAAATGTAATAGTAAACATAGTAATGAACATAGAGTATCAGGCAAAATAAAAGGGCTTCAACACACTGTGATGCAGCTCGAGCAGCAAATTGCTGATATGGAGCAGCAGTTGGTTGCAGCTAATCACGAAAAGCGGGACATGAGAAATAATTATAAGCGCAAGGAAGAAGATTTAGAGAAAAGGATATCAGAATTAGATTCTTTCATTCACTCTCATGAAGATTCGATTACTGAGTATAGAAACAAGTTCAAAGCTATGGAAGACCAAGTACAGCATGTACGTAGTAAAAGAAAAAGACTTGAGCTGAAGGTGGGAGCTAGAGAGGATGAGATCCATAGACTACAGAATGAAATAAAATTCTTGAAAAAGACTTATATTTCGGGCAAAATAAATCGTAAGAATAAGAAAATTCAAGAAAAGTTCGAACTTATTTTACCGAAAGTAAACGAAGCCACCCTCAAACTTCAAGAAGAGTTCGAGGATTTTTTAGCTAACGAGTAAATAAAATAATGCTAAATAGCACGCATAGCGCACTAAAAACTATCTCATATTATTATTATCATTTATCAGTCGGGTAGCGGTTCTCCAATTTTATGAAAGTTTCTATTAAAGTAGATGAGCCCTCCGCTTTTAGTATCATTATTGATCTCAATATGCTTTCTTGGAGTCAAGATCTTCACGACTTCCAATACCCAAATCTCATGAGAACTAACGGAGAAAACTGCATGCTTTTTACAGATGAAAACTCTTTCAGCTTCCTCAAGTATAGGTATACTAACGAGCTCATCAAAATCGTACATAAACCACTCTTTTTTGTCAATATTATTGAAAGGTGTAGTCATTTCGTGAAAAACGTCTCCATCAACTAGTTCTTTTCCAGTGACACTGAATGAATAAGGGTTTGTTTTCTTCGTTTCTTTTTTGATTCCACTTGCAAATATTCTTCCCAAAGTCACTGACTTATGAGTTGGCGGCATTAAATGTAAAGCAAGCACACCGTCCGTATCATGTAACGACGTCGAGGTATACGAAGGAAGATGTATATTGAATTGCAAGAGCGGCTTAGGATATACTGATACGGAGCATACAGAGGAAAGAGTCATTCCATGCAATTTCGAAGTCTCTCGCTCGTTTCCTCTTCGCCTAGTTCCTGCTGTCAAAATCATGGCCTGTGAACTGACACGAGACATTGCAGATTTGAATTGTGAAGTTATATTGCATGTTGAATAACTCCTTTGTGGGTACAATCTCACTGGCATAAGTGAATTGTGCACTCCTCCTTTTACTTGTAATCTTTTGTATACGACGATAATCTACAAATAGCTTCTTGAACTTGATAATTAAAATAAAATAAAAAAAAAAGTAAGCTCCGCGACGGGGAATTGAACCCCGGTCTACCATGCGACAAACGGTAATTCTAGCCACTAAACTATCACGGATCAGATTCAACTATTTTTGAAACTTGTTTGACATGAAGAGGATTCTTCAGTTCAAATACTGTCCTTTTTCGTTCGCCTTATGATTAATATTAGAAATAAAGTAAGATAAAACAAACATATTCAGCTTATAGTACGGTCCATCGAATGAACATTGATTGAAGTGTATGTAAAAAGAAACCATATTATTTTTGTGTATGCTTCGGAATAGTAATCCAAGCAGGGAGCAAAGAAAAGAAGCTAAATCACTACTATAAAACTCCTATAATCTCTTTTACCTAGATCATTATTTGGAGGTCGTTATCTCCTCTTTTACACAGTAATAGAGCTTTGATATTACTTGAAAATATGTGATATGTACGTACTTGTGAATATAAAAGCAGAAATAATCAAAATAACTTGATGAGTAATCACGTGAATAATAACATGAAGCGTAAACACAAACATGTCTCTTGAGGCACGCTAACATCAAACATAGTTCTGGTGCTGTTAATGATTTTAGATCTGGACGGGTTAGAAGATAGACATTCGCTAGATCGAAAGTTTACGTTCTTTCTCAAAAAAATCGATAATGATTCGAAAGATGCCGATTCATTTAAGCCAACTGGGGTACAAATAAGAGAAGATAAGGGGATACTAGAAATAGAAAGGTCAGCCAATGGACTCATAGACAAGTTCTTCAGCATAGATCGAGATACGCTCGTAAAGTCCTTTAATGATAAGTGTCTGCCATTCGAGGTCACATCTAAAGCATTCAAGTGTTTGTATCAGATCACAGATGATGATAAGTCCAAGTGCACAATCATTAAAAAGCATGAAATGTTTTTAGTTAAGTTAATTGAAATAAGAAAGTTAGAATTTTGTTTGGATGAATTGATTTACTTGCAAGGCATTTTAGACCGATCTGTAAATGTAAACAATCTTGGGGAGCCAATTAAAAGAGGAACTCAGATAATATTGAAAGGAATTTCATTTAGTGAAACGTATCTCGAATGCCTAGAAGAATCTTGTAAAGCTGACCTCGTCAATGCTACAATAGCGTTTAATTTCCTAACACTTCAATGTTTTTTGCATATGGTTTTGCACCAATTAAAGAGTTCATCGTTCAATAAAAAAGAGCATCTTGAGATTATTCTAGCATTTCCAGACATATTCTTGTCTACAAGTAACTTCCTGCAATGGACATGTTATGCAGCCAGATTTAATCTTAATCTTGAAAAACACTCCGCCAATATACTAAAAATACTATCAGGTGCACTACGCATGATTTCGTTCATTAAAAGTAAATTCTCTAGCGATTATAACGCTGAACTAAGACTATGTGAGAAAAAACTAAAATTGAAAACAATGCAGTACGAATTAAGTCTAAATCAGCAGAGTATTTTGACTCGATTTAAAGTATGCACTGAAGAGGTATTTCATCTTAGACCATTTGTCAGCGACTTTAAGGATAGCGTAACGTCGCTTGGTCTTAAGACTGATTCTTATTTGTTTTTCGAACAAGCCAAGAGCAAGAATCAATTTTCACTAGACCTTTCGTTCCTGGCTATAGCTGAGCACATTGAAAACATCACTGCTAATAAAAGCGAAAGAGACTCGGAAAAGCTAGAGTTCATTTTGTCCACTAAAAATGAATTATTCGATGAACTTATGCAAAGGCGTGACGGCCTAGCCATTTTGAGGCACATGTTGACTGCAATCTCGAATATCAAAAGTACGTCTTTCCATCGCCTTGTCACTTTAATTGCACACCTATTGCGTGAAAATCTAATAAAGATGGATCACATTTATAAAGATCACCTAATAGTATTAGATTGCATCATAGTGTACATTAAATGTCTCCTTGAGCAAACATGTTCAAGCGACCTTATCGTCATTTCAACAGTTCCACAAATATTGGATAATCTTTTCGAAGTGTTTTCAAAATATAGCCAATTCAAGCGTATAAGGAATGTCTCTGATTTACAATGGGCTTGGGGAAGGAATTTTCCAAATGTTCAGTCAGACTTCTTAGTAGCCTCTGTAAAATATGAGAGGAACATCTTCCAAAATTATGCCGCACATAAGAGTCTTGAATGTTTAAAAATGTATCAGAATAAAGCAGAAAAAGCGTCCCTCGTTCTTGTCAGCAGCAATCACTTTGACGATGCTTTCCAGATAATTTCTAATTTCTTTGCGGATTGGTTTAACATTGCTGAGGAAGCTGATGGACATATCTTAAGCACATTGAGAAAATTTACGTTTCCAGGAATGTTAGGTTGCTTAAAGAAATGCTTGCTTAATAATACCGTCTTATCGGAAAAGCTTTTTGGTGAATCGAGTAATTTATGTGAAGGCTATAAGGCTGTTCTAGTTCTCAATTTGATGAAAACTGCAAGTGAAAAGGACTCAGACGAATTTTTGCAATTAATTGATATACTCGAGAGAAAGGTGAATGCCAAAGATTCTCTAATGTTAAGTCTCCTATTTTACTATAAACGGAAATACTGTCATTTTTCTGAGGCGCTAAGGGAAACTGCTTCTCTAGAAACGATTGATGAACCTCTCAGCCAGCTATACATTAGTGGTGCCTACTTTTGCGCCTGTACTCGTTTATTTTGGAAGAATCAATTGTTTGAACTATCTTTGATGTACCTAGAAAATTGGGTCAAGAGTGGTACCGATATTGAATTGGATCTTGCATCTGATCATGTCAATGAAATTCTTTTGAACCACATTCAGTTTTTGAGGCAAAATTCTTTGAACGGATATATTGTTTTTATTGTTGAATTAGTACGGGCACATAAACCCGAGATATTCATTTCGAAGGCCTATAAGCGTCTTGCTCTAATGTTGCACCTTGCTTTAGGTGAAGCATACATGGAGTTGGGTATTTTAGGTAGAATTCCGAAGTCATTGAGCTCGGCAGCCTCTTTAATTAAAGAAATGGCTGCAACAGATGACAAAGATGCAGTTTCTGTTTCTTTGACTTTGTTGGTCGATTGGAAGATTCTTCAATTAAAATTTTGCATTCTACGGAATAATTGGGAACAGAGCCTCGAGAAATTTTCCAAGCTTTTGAGCTTTTTCGAATCGAATACAGATTTTGATCTTAAGTCGACAAGTGCAAATAAAACCTTCGAAGTCAAACTTACCAATCTTTTGATGATAGCTAAGTTTCAACTTAGTACAAGTGTGCTCAACCTTTCTTTAGCAAGACATGTGGAATCTTTATGCAACGCCAAAGTTGCGATAAAGCTCTTGTACTCAATCGTTAAAAAGCTTAATAGCCAAAATGATGTTATTACTAATCTGTACATTAAATGGGAATCTGTCAAGCTTTTATTTGATACCTACGAGGTAGCCTTATCCGTATATCAGCATTTGGGAATAACGAGGGATATTGCCTACTTTGTCGGAGAATTTAAGAAGTTATATGAATTGATACAATTTCCATTCATGAAATCCGAAAAAGCTTTTATTCTTTTTGATTACTTAGTTTGGCTCGAAGAAGGAGACAATGCAAAAACTATTCTCGAAGAAGCAAATTCAACTGTCGAATCATTCCAGACAATGCCCATTGATTTAAAATATTATCAGTTTCATGCAAATATTTTATATCATAAGAAGTTCACCTCACTTACATTTGAATGTAACCTGTCTCTTCAAGCCTTAAATCTAGAGTATGAAGCAGCTAAGGGTAGTCTTCTATTAAAAGACTCGGAACCTGTCCCAGATTCAATTAAGCAATTTGCAAAGAGCTTTAATCTTTTCTCAGAAGAATCAGAATTTGAGTATCGAAGCAGTATGACTCCAACTTACGAGCCCCATGCCAAGTTGGAATCGCATTCTGTATGCAACCCAAGGCAACTGATTCTTGACCTTCTAGTTCAGACAAAAATAGAACTCAGAGCTTCTAACTCACTTTTTAAAAGTTTGCTTCGATGGGCCGAGAATGCCATACTTTCTGTTCCATGCATATCTGACATTTCCGATCAATCTCAAATATTAAGTACGAAGGGAGCGTCTGAGAATTTGAAAGCTAATGTATTGGCTAATTTAATCAAAATTAAAGATATCCTATATCATTGCTTGCAGAATAATAGCCTCAAATTACTTAAGAATAGGGAAATAAGAGATTTTTCCTACATCTTCAACTGGTGCATGTCATTAGCGTCATCAATTGCTTTTTTAAATGATGTTTCTCTTCCTCTTTTTGGATCCACATTATCAGTCAACTCCTTTGTCTATTTTCTACAGGATCTTCCAAGGGGAACTCCATACCAAAAAGATCTAGAGATAAGGAAATGCAGAGAGTTCATTATGCCATTTGATAATGATTTATTGCCTAGGCGTATTGATACAGTTAATTTAGGCGAAGAGAGTGATTCGGATTTTTACATCTTTGAGGATGATATAAAAAAACTTTTGCCCAATAATTGGAATATAGTCAGCATAGACATTTGCCCGTATTCTGGTCATTTATTGGTATCTAGAATGAACTCCTCAGGTGTGCCCTTATTCTTAAGATTGCCTTCAATGAAAGCAAAACAAAATGATTATTCATTTTCCCGTGTGCTTGATAGACAAAAATACATAATCAAGAAGAGCGATGAATCTACTCGACCTGAGATAACGTCCAATGTGAAGAGCAAGGAAGAAAGAAAAAAGTGGTGGAAATTAAGATTTCAGTTGGATCTTGAACTTCAAGATTTGTTACAAGAAGTTGAGGAGAATTGGTTTGGTGCTTTTAAAAGCATTCTTTGTTGTGATGCTATGATACCTGAAAGCCTGCTTGATGAATTTCGTAGAGAGCTCAACCAATTATTAGCTCAGTATTTACCTTCCCGAAAGTTTGCACCTTTAGGGCAGAAGCATGTTCAATTGCATGACCAAATCCTAAATCAAATTGTATTATGTGGAGCAAATTTTGTTGATGAAAAGACAAATCTTGACAAGGATATCGATTCCAAAATTGAGATGGATTATCTTAATGATATATTTCATTTTATCATTCAAATACTTGAATTACATGGAGAGATTAACAATGAAAGTCAAATTGATTACAAAAGTTTCTCAAATGACCTTAGAAGTCTAATCGTGCGCTGCTATAAGAAAAAATGCAGAATAGACATTTTGAGCTCGCAATCTCAGAAACACTTGGTGCTTATACTTAATAGTGAATGCTCGAATTTCCCTTGGGAATCGTTAAATTGCCTCCAAGGTAAATCTATATCTAGAATGCCATCCATGAGATGCTTGCTTGATTGCCTCAAGAATAATAGAAAACTTAGCATCGAAGCGAAGGATATTAAGAACACCTTTTACATTGTAAATCCTGATGGAGATTTAAATAGAACTGAAAGAAATTTTGAACCAATCTTTTCTAAAATGCCTGGCTGGACAGGATATAGTGGAAAGGCACCCCATGAGAACATTATCATTAATAATTTGACAGAGAAGAATTTATTTATTTATTTAGGCCATGGTGGGTGTGAACAATACGTGAGGACATCTGAGCTCTTGAAAGCTACATCGATTACAAGAAGCTTACCCCCAAGCTTGCTCATTGGTTGCTCGTCTGGTAATTTGAACTGTTTTAAATGGCTTGAATCTTTCGGAACAGCTTTGAGCTGGCTTTCCTGTGGATCTCCAATGATTCTTGCTAATCTTTGGGATGTCACTGATAAGGACATAGATAAGTTTAGTCTTTCTGTGTTCCAAAAATGGGGTCTTCTCGATCCAGAATGTGGTTCTTTGCATCTAAATATTTGTGACGCAGTGGAAAGTAGTAGAAAAGAATGCAACTTGAGGTATTTGAATGGGTCAGCTCCAGTAGTCTATGGTCTCCCTTTTATCATAGATTAGATGTAGAAAGACATTACTTTTAATCTAATGAACACATTGATATACGCCGATATTTAAATTGTCTATAATTCTAGTTAACTTCATCTTGCGATTGTGAAGAGGGCTGCGTATTCACAGGATCTTCTGTAGTTGTTTGACGGTGCCCATGTGAATATGAAGCTTGATGGCTAGCGGTAGAATTACTCGCAGAACTTGAGTTACTTGGAATGCACCAATTTCGGTGGCAATGCCAAGCTTTCATTTGACATTCTCTAGAACAATACTTCGTTCTTTTGCACCTTCTACATTTCAGAAACTCTCGAGGATATTTCTCCCATTTTCCACACTCTAGATTACCACATTGTCTAACCCCGCCTTTAAATTCATTTCTTCTGCAAGAATTCCTCATAATGACACCCGCCCAATAGTACATATCGGTTCCCGATAGAAAGGTAAACTTTTCGACAATAGGAAACAAATTCACTCGTTTATACTCAACAAGAGATTCGTCATAGTCATTCTCAAGCGGACAAAATTGATCCTCGTCGATATCAAAATTTCTATAATTCTCGTATGACCACTTTTCCGCCAAGTATGCCTCCTGCTCCTTTCTTTTATATGAAATAGAATCGCTTAAATTTCTCGCCTCAAACGCAATGTATTGTTTGATCTTCTCAGACTCGAAGTAAAGTTGAATATTACGCGCTAACTCATCTTTTATTAATCCACAGTTTTTTATCGACTCGCAAAGATCTCCCATATAATCAACATCATCTTCTTCACTACTACTGGTGAGATTGGACATGAACTTGTCCTCATCCGAATTGTGAGACTCTTCATCTTCCTCGACATCATCACAGTCATCACAGTCATCGTAAGTATCGTATTCCGTCTTCTCATTGATATGGCTTCCCATGTTCTTGCTGCATAAATCTAGCTTATCTTGACCGAACAAAAAGTCCTCATTTTTAATATTCTTTATATCATTCATCATCTGCGGTGAATTTGAGGCTGAGGGCCCAAACCTTGGAAGACATTGGCCTTCCTCTTCACCAGTGATACTTTTCCTCGTCTTTTGTTTCACAGATGGTTTGGAATTCAAAATTAAATTCTCTTTCAACTTCGATTTCATTTGTTTTTCAATGAATAGCTTCAATTGTTTGTCCCTCAAACTCATGTCAATGACTAGATGCGTATTCTGCAATGCTTCCTTCAAATAAGGATACTTGGAAATATATGCCAATAATTGTAAGGACCAAACAATATCATCATCCTTTGGAATAACCACTCCGCTTTCCGTAAAATTTCTAGGAGCAATCCTAGAGTTCATCAAGTTCTTAAGAACAACCCTATCATTCTGTAAATACATATCAGATAGGAAATTCAAGTTACTATCCATATCGTAATCCGACTCATTAATATATCTATTGTCTAAAAGCTCAACTTCCTTTTCCTCCTTTAATTTTTTGAGAATGTTTATAATTAAATACCTCTTATAAATCTCTCCCTTAAACGAGCTTTTCAAATTCAGGAGCATCGCAGAATTCTCACGATCAGTGTAAAGAAGTTTGAATAATTGTTCGACACTAAGGTTGGCAAAGCTTTCAAAAGTAATATCATCATACAAGAATAGTTTATCTCTATGAGAATGGCCGAAATCTGACGAGTTATTCTCAGTCATTGAGGCGGCGGCTCCAGCATAATTTGGAAATTGCGATGACAACTCAGCATCTCTAGAAGCATTTGAATTTATTGCCTCATCAGTATTCCCATAGAACTCGTTATCAACACCTTCTTGGTCAGTTTCCATCGAATTACTGGAATTAAAATTGGCATTAGTATTCTCATTAACAATCAAAAACGAAAATGCTTCCTCGTCATTAGAACCTACTGAAGTAGTGTTATTGTCGGATATGCTAGTTGACAAGTTGTCGTTGTTGCGCGAAAAAGGATGAGACCGTCTTTGCAAAACTTGAGGATCCATCAATAAGTTAGTTGACCTCGAGGTAGCACTAAAGAAGGTCTTTTCATGAATGAGTAGGTAGCTATCCAAAATCGTGGCTATAATTGGTAAAATTCCTGCTTTTACTAGGCCCTGTCTAATCTTTTCCGAACCCCTCGTGCCGATTAAAACTAGACACTGAAAGGCTAATGTCCACTTCCAGGCCGTGAGAAGTTTCTTTTCGCTATTAAAAATATTATCATGCAAGTTGTACGTCTGATTGTGGCATTCATTCAAGATCTCAATTAGCCTCTCGACGCCTCCGTCCACCGATAAGGTCTCACGAACTTTAGCCAGGGAAGAAACTAAATATGTGAGGTGGTTCAAAGAGTAAACCAATGGTTTATCAGATGTTACGTCCAAAGCTCTTCTGTCATAGAGACTTGTTGTAATGGTCACTGCAGCCTTGTTATTCGTGATAGACTTGTAGTTGGAATCACGCATGAAGTCCAGTTTGGTATTCTTTTATTGACCTTTATTATCACTTAAAATAAGTTGCTTATCTGCAATTCTATTCCAGATTTCTTAAATTCCCTTACCATATAAAATACTATTAGTCCTTATGGACGACAAATTAAATTTTCCAAAATATTTGCTCCAATAAAATGAATAGTTCTAGTTCAAACAATATTTCGAATTGAATTCAATATTAGAACCCGAATGCCTTTCTATACTCGTATTATTTTGCAGTTACTTTCTCCACTGAACACTAAAGTAGTTCATGGTTTAAGTGGTGGCGAAAATAAACTAAAATAAAATCACGTGCTATATTTGTATGAATAAATAATTTATGTAATTCTAATAAGCTAATGTCCAAGTTTGTTCTCTATATTTTCTATGAAAGGCATAGTGTACTCCATGAATGTCAAACAGAGTATCGTATGTGGACATAGCCTAAATAGCTGGGCATAGAATCCCTTGTATAACGCTGAAGGACCTTCGTATCTGATCGTCTTTGCCAAACAATCAAGAGGACCTGAGTAGAGATCACCTTTCTGGTTGTATATCCGAGTCAAGACAACATCCCAGGGATTCATGACCACAGTGACACCTAAACCTGCTAATGTTGAGCAAGCTAAGGGAAAACTTGGTGAATCCTCAGGTAATAACTCATACTGAGCGAAAAATGACTTTGCTAAGTTATAGAGGGGTAGCTGAGCAGCAGACCCAGTACCAGTACGAATGATAGCAGAATCAATACCTCGAAAGAGCCCCTTTACCCCCTCTGATCTATAAATCTTTGAAAGCCCATCCCAGGTGCTCCTGTAGTAGGTTTGGTCACCTATTTTCTGGTAAACATTAGAGTCTTTGCCCTTGGCTTTGGAAAAGGATTGCATTCTGGTCTTTATAAGAAAAAATGGGGACGCTAAGATCGCACCTGCTGAACCTGAGATAAAACCTGCAAAAACATTAATAGGTATGTTTTGCGGAACCTTCTCTCCTTCTTTAAAGCTCGAAGGAAAGAGATATTTTGTTATATAGTACCTACTAGGTTCATAAAACCCGATACGACACCCATTAAGACCTATTTGATAAAAGTATCCACAAACTAAACCCTGCTGGAGGCCCTTGAGGCCCTCATGCTTATAAATAACATAAAAAGCTTGTAATGGGTTCTTATAAAGCTTTGGGGAATTAGCCTTATTTTGTAACTCCCCTTGAAGTTGCATCCTTGTTTTCACCAACTCTATCGGATTAGTGAACGTCACTGCTCCACAAGCGGCTATGGCTCCTGCCAAAAAGCCTCCAAACGTAGAGACTTTTTCAGCAGAGGACTTCCTAGTCTTATCAAGAACTAAGGACCCAGTTTTACCCTCGATCGACTCTTCAAGAATGGCACTCATCACCACGTCAAGTACAATCTCAACCGTTGATCTGAATTCGTCTGAAAATTTCAGGAACCTCTCTGGTCATGTGACTTCATGTGACGGCAAAAAGAAACGGAAAATATTCAGATCAAGCCTACGTAGCTTTATGAACCATTTATTTATCTCATCAAACAATCGCTATTTTAACTAGTTTAACATTTTTGCCGTATTAAAGGAATTCCTCTTTCAGCTGAGTTACGTTATACTATTAGAAAACGAAATTGAAAATGTTGAGCACAAATTTCGTGAGGCAGAGGTTAGTCAGGTCATCGGCGAATAAAAGAATGGCTTCCACATTTAAGCCAAAAGACTTGATGAGAAAGTATAAGGTTGGTAGTAATGTGGAAGGATTTGTGGTAGAACAAGTACAATCTGTTCCTGAATTTTCCCTCGTTGCTGTTTTATTGAGACATGAAAGAGTAGGAGCTTATCATTTGCACTTAGATAGCCCATATGATAGAAACAATGTATTCCTGGTAGCTTTCAAGACGAATCCACCTGATTCAACTGGAGTTCCCCATATCCTAGAGCATATTACGCTTTGTGGCTCGCACAAATATCCGGTAAGAGATCCATTCTTCAAAATGCTTAATCGATCCTTGAGTAATTTCATGAATGCCATGACAGCACATGACTTCACCTATTATCCATTTGCAACAACTAATGCCAGAGATTTTGACAATTTGATGGATGTGTATCTATCATCTGTTTTTGAACCACTTCTCAATTTTGAAGACTTTTCTCAAGAAGGGTGGAGGCTTGAGAACTCCGATATCTATGATAATAAAAGCCCCTTAGAATTCAAGGGAGTAGTCTATAATGAAATGAAAGGACAATATGCAAACTCAGCTTACTACTTTTGGATCAAGTTTCAGGAGGCGATCTACTCTTCTTTGCATAATTCTGGGGGCGATCCTAATAAAATTACGGATCTCATGTATGAAGACCTCATCGAGTTTCATTCAAAGAATTATCATCCGTCCAATTCCAGAACGTTCACTTATGGAAGTTTGCCTTTGGCGGCCCATTTATCAAAGCTCGACAAAGCATTTTTACCTTTTGGTGCTAGGGGACAAAGAAATGAAATAAGGATGCCGAACATTGTTCTCGACCCCAATGGCAAGACAAGTATAGTCGTTCCTGGGCCCGTGGATGTTATGACTGGTAGCCCCATTGAAGAACAGTATAAGGCTTCTGTAACTTGGCATTTGGGCAACCCGTTAGAAGAAAAGAATCACTACCTCTTATTCAAATGGAAGATTATGAGTTCATTGTTAGTAGATGGTATAAGTTCTCCCTTTTACCACGAACTCATCGAGAAGGAGTATGGGGATGACTTTAGTGTCAACACAGGACTCGACAACACTACAGCATTGTTTTCTTTTTCTGTTGGTCTTAACAATCTTTCTGAATCCAAAGCTGAATCTCTAGAAGAAAAGATTTACCAAGTTATTCATAACACAGTTCTTCCCGAATTAAGAAAGGGTAAACAAAGCCAGTATAATGAAAGGGTCGAGGCGATTCTTCATCAAATTGAGTTAAGCTTTAGAAAGCATAAACCTGATCTTGGATTAGGGCTTTTAAATTCTATCATTCCTGGTTGGGTAAATGGAGTCAACCCGATTACTCTTTTGAAAATGGAAGACATGATCACCGAGTTCAAGAAAGAATTCGAATCTAACGGCATTTCTATCTTTGAAGAATTGTTGGTTCAGACGATTCTAAATCCTAAGACCAAAAAGTTCAAATTCACCATGAAACCAGTCAAAAATTTTTCGACGAATGCTTCTGCAGAGGAGAGTAAGAGATTAGAGGAAAAGTTGAAGAAATTAAGCGATGAAGATAAACAGATATTGTATGAACGTTCTTTGACATTGGCTGATAGGCAAAAGGCACATGAAGACATTTCCGTTTTACCAACTTTGGGAATCCATGATATCCCAAGAACGGGCGAATTTTATAAGCTAGACTTCTCATCTGTAAATTCCAAAAAACTCCAGAAAAGAATAGTTGCATCTAATGGGTTAATTTACATGAATGCTATTAAGGACTTGTCTTACATGCCTATGAAGTTCTATAAATATTTGCCTTTGTTCAGCGCTTGTTTAACTAGCTTAGCGGGAACTTCGAAATCGACAATAACGGATCTCGAGGCTCGGATTCAGAAATATACCGGTGGTTTGCTGTTTAATACTAGTGTTAAGACTGATCCTTGCGATGTGAATAAAACTCGCGTTAAATTTTTAATTTCTTCCATGTCACTTGGAAGTAATTCTCCTAAGATTTATGATTTGCTTCATGAGATATTGGTGGATACTCGTTTTGATTCGCATGATGAGGAAATTACGGATAAATTAGCTGCTCTTATCAAGGGTATTAGCCAGAATCAAATGAATCTGATTATTGAAAGAGGACACTCGTATGCAAATTTCAATAGTAGCGCTCAGCTTTCATCCAGTAAGCACATTAGTAACATACTTAATGGAATAGAACAGATTAACTTTATAGCTACAATGGGTAGAAGACTAGAGTTAGAAGGAAAAGAGTTCCTAGCTTCTGAGGTATTACCGGTTTTTCAAGAGTTGCGTGAAAAACTATTAAACTGCTACACAGAAGGTACAGATGGTGGTTTTGAATACAGTCTTGTTGGTGATAAGGATCTAGTTGCAATGAATGAAGAGTTGATCGGTAAATTTGACAGCAAAATATCTGCAAGCGTCGATAAGCATGGGAGGGAGAATATACTTCAAGCATTCGTCGAAAGGTTTAACCAGGATAAGATAAAAAACCTGGAATCTATAAAGGCGTTTATTGATCTTCCAGTTCAGACAAGTTTTTCATCTTTAGCCAAAGCTGGTGCTGCTTATGATAGTGATGAGGGTGCTGCATTACAGATTTTAGCTCAACTTGCAACATTCAAGCATTTACACTCAATCATCAGAGAGGCCAATGGAGCATATGGAGGCGGTCTTTCTTATGATGGATTAGGCGGAATCCTTAATTTTTATTCGTATAGAGATCCTAATCCTTTGGCATCACTCAAGAGTTTTAAAGATACTAATCGCGTTCTCATGGAGAAATTGGCAGGGCCTGAAAGTACGAGATGGACATACAAGGATTTAGAAGAGGCCAAGCTTGCAATATTTCAAAGCATAGATGCACCTATCAGTATTTCATCGCAAGGCTCTTCTACCTTTTTGGAGCAAATTGATGATGAAATGAGACAAAGAAGAAGAGAGAGATTTTTGGATACGGGCTTCGATGACCTTGAATTGGTTGCTCAAAAATACTTACTGAATCCCGAAGAAGCTATAACGCTCATAGGTAATACGAATGACGTAAAGTTAGATACCAATGCTGGTTGGAAAATAGAGAACTACGCATAGACAATTTTCTTGTATATATGATATTTGTTAATATAAACTTTCAGTTTAGTTTGAAGTGCTTTGCTTTTACTAATTCATTGAAGGTGACTCTACCAAGCCTCTTGCACTACAAACCCCCATTTTCCAAACGATGTCTTCCATATAAACTATTTACAATTAGCTTGACGCTCTTCCATCCGGCTCACAGGTCACAACATTTATTCTATTCTTGTAGCTATGCAAAAATCACATAGGGCTTTCCTATTACACTCTATGCCTTCTTGTAAAATCCTTCGGAACCACCTCTGGAACCCTTCTCTTTTTATCTTCTAAGAAAAGACAATGCCTTTTGGCTACAGGATCATAAAGTATCAAGTTCAATCTTTGTGAATGCCTGGGAATTTTGAACCATTTCTCATAACCTGTCTTCGCCGCTGAAACAAGCTTTACCATAGTATGCGTGGCCTTGGCCTTTGCCATCTTTCCAATGTAGTATCTTTTTGAACTTTAAATGCCGTAGTTTATGGTGGCCCAAGAAGTCAAGTTCGCTTTCAAGATAAAAAAAAAAAAAAAAGACTTTCTTCTAGACTTCCTTGTTAGGAATATAATGTATTCTGGTGAATAGTCATTTTTGTCGCACAATAATGTCGTCGACGCGTGTACGGAAAAGGCGACATTTACTCAAGAATAAAAAAAAGAGGACACGCCAACACAGATCATAGTTGTTAAAGAGCTTTCAAGGAAGGACCCAGTTATTACAGATGCATCATATTGGTACTTTTTTTGCGTTTTGGGTAACTTTGCTCTCATATGCCATAGCATTGAGAGTTGAAATACCCGCAGCTTCCAAGCCCGAACCGCTTTGTATTCGTGACTTCGTAGGTGAAGGTCAAATGGTAGTAATCAACATCAAGTCGAATGGACATTCAGGTGATGGACAAATCTTAGATTTACATGTTAAGGATTCTCAGGGAAACGTTTATTTCCGTAAGAAGGATATCTCTGGAGACAACTCTGGAGGCATAAAGCTGGCTTTCACGATCCAGCAAAGTTCATCATTTGACGTATGTTTCACCAACCAGCTTGAGCATAAGTGGACAAGGCATGAGAAGTTCAGAGAGATTGAATTAGATATTGAAAGTGGTGCTTTGGCTAGAAACTGGAATGCTATCCAGGCATCTGAAAAATTGCAGCCAGCCGAATTAGATTTACGTAAAGTCGAACAGTTAACAGAGGAAATTGTCGACGAATTGAAATACTTAAAGAGGAGAGAAGAGAGGATGAGAGACACTAATGAATCGACAAATTCAAGAGTAAAGTGGTTTTCAATTTTGGTTGTCTCATCTTTGATCGGTTTTGGTGCTTGGCAAGTCCAATACTTGAGACATTACTTTAGGGTAAAGCATATTATCTAAATAGAATAAAAAAAAAAATTGCCTTGTATGTAATATACAAAAATCTGGTCTGTCATTTGGCGAGGTATAATACTGATTTCTGAATTGGTTAGGTTTAATAAAATAGTAGTGAAGAATGAGTAATGCGTACGTTATATTTTCTATCAATATCCGACATCCGATAACAAATTTGGTGTCTTGAGCATAGGCAAGAAACTAGCCTGGTCAATCGCTAACTGAATCTGCTTATTGGAGTCTATTAAATAGGATTGTCAGGAGCGGCCTTCTACCTTCTTGAATCATTGCTTCAACGAACTGGAACATTTTAAATCTTGGACCAGTATCTCTTTTGTAGTATTCAGTAATGACATCTAGAATAGTTTATAGTGTCCTAGAATAGGCCACATGATAGAGACCTGTTTGTGTACAAAGATGTTATGGTTTAAAATGTTTATGACTTAGGTGTCTACGACTTTTAATATTTCTCCCACTCTCGACTCGAGCACATAGTCAGAGTAAGCTTCGCATCTCATCTCATGGAAATGAGCGATGCAAAGAGAAACATCACTAGGTCATGTCTGTTACAGTAAGTCTGTTTTATAATTATTAGTATTTTGTTTTCATACTAACTTTAAGTTCTTCACGGAAACCGGACCTTTTAAAGTTGAACTTTTCTATTCAAATGACGAGCAGTGCACTCAAGTGGAGAACTTCTTAAGACATGTAGCATCATCTTCGTATGACAACAACAATATTTTAAGATATATTCCAAACTTTATTCTACAAAGTGGTGATAAGTCAAATTCAGGGAAGGTTTCTGATGCTGCAGATCCTCATACACCTTTTGTTCGTTTGACTCCTGATAATGCATTTCGAAGACAAGGTAGCTCCGAGCCCCAATTCAAGAGAGGAACAGTGGCAATGGTGAAAAATGATCAGAATAATGAGCATGTAGGGTCACAATTTTTTATTGTTTTATCCAATGAATATGCAGAAGTATTGAAAAACGAAGGGAAGTATATACCTATAGGAAATATTATCGATGGTTTTGAGGCGTTGGACAAAATAGGGACTGATAGGGATCTCAATGATTCAAAGAATTTGAAAAAAAATGGTAAGCCCAAAGGAAAGTGGAAAACTGTTCCTTGGATACATAGAATAGTGATTCACAATAATCCATTTGCCTAAAGCTAAAAAAGAAAAACAAGTCAAATAATATCTTTCATGATAACTCTCCCAAGAATCCCAAAATTTGGGCAAACCTTTTTATTGTAATATAAATACCTTCCACTTTTCTGTCAATATAGAAACAAATTGAATCATCCTCTAAGCCTATGCTTAGCATGTCAATTAGAAGGGGATCACCTAGTTGAGGACCTTTCGCTTGCTCAGTTATCAAGGAATCTCTAATGTCTCGCAATTCTGGTACTCCTAATTTAAATTTAAGTATATCATTCTCCCCTTTCACATCTTTGTTTGAAGCATTGACGAGTTGCATCCACGAATTAAAGATATGCCTATAATGATTTCGAAATTTCATTAGAATGCTTAGTTGCTTGATAAGCTTGTCTACGTCCAAAATATCGATAATGTCTCCTCTTTCCAAAGTTCCAAACGTTTTAGTAATTGTGAATGCTCTTACGAAGCGAAGAGCAGTCATTTGCATAGCATTTAGATCACCACTACTTTTCAATTCCAAATCCAGTATAGAGGATTCATAGAAAAAAGTAATGCATGTAGCTATGTCATTAGTGAAGCACAGAGGTATACTAAGTGCTTCAAAGAATTTAGGAAGATCACTTAGGTAAGCGTCCCCATCATTTGCAGTGATGCCCTCATAGACTTCTAGTATTTCGTCTTCAGTCTGAGAATCTACTTCTCTAGCATGATTCCAATTTTGTGCAAGCTCACTTTCAAGAGAAGATCTCTTACCCATTATCAATAGACTGCTTTTGTTTCATAAGTAACTACACGAAGGAGTTGAAAGATGGCAATCGTTTGTATGAGGAACATTACTCAAATTTCCTGGTGTATGGATGCTTCTAAATGCGGACACAATCAAAATCTACCTAGATGTCGTTTTTATAATGACTGTGAAGGGAATTGGAAAAACAAAACAGAATGGAAAAGTCTGGCCACGAGCCCATAGAGATTATACCTAGGGAGACTCTATATGTAAATAACCTCAATGATAAAGTTTCATTGAATAAGCTCAAAAGAAAGCTTGATGAGATATTCCAAAAGTATGGCGAGATTATTCAAATTACAGCACATAAAAATCTCAAAATGAAAGGGCAAGCCTTCATTACATTCAAAGATATACAGTCAAGTACTAGGGCCATGGAGGAGGAACAGGAGTGCTTGGTATTTGGCAAAAGAATACACATTCGTTATGCAAAGACCAACTCGGACAATTACTTCGAGAGAATTGCGAAAGACGAAAGTCCAATATTGCAAAGGAAGAAGGAGAAAGAAGCGAAAGAAAGCTCTGGTGAATCTAATGCTGTTGCTAAACTTTTGAAGCTTAAACAGTGGAGATCTTTGCCACCGAACCGAATCTTGTTGTTACAAAATTTAAATTCAGAAATGACACAGGATACCCTACGAGATTACTTCGAAAGCTATGAAGGTTTCATTAATTCGAGATATATTAAAGCTCGGAATTTGGCATTTATTGAATTTGAAAACGAAGAATCTGCAAGAAGTTGTTTGGAAAACACCACCGACGACGACAAAAAGCTTAATGCTTTAGGAGATGAAGCATTTATCACTTACGCGAAAAAGTAAATTCATTTTATATTAAGCGGGCATATAAATCTATGTAAGACTATCACGGTAAAAAATAATTAAAATGAAATACCGTTAGACTCGAGAAGGGATTTCAATCTCTTGATCTCTTCATCACTTTTAGATTTCTCTTCTAAAAGTTCAGTAACCCTCTGCTCCAACTGTGCCATTCTCTCAAGCTTACGAGCACGAGAACGTCTCGCAGCTTCCGTGTTTCTAGCACGCTTGAGACTAGCTGGATCACTTGAATTTGCAACAATTGGGGGCAATGGTTGAGATCTCAGCTTCTTGGAGTATGCGATGCAACCCAAGCTATCCACTTTTTGCTTCTTGGTCCTCTGCTCCTCGGATTTCTCTAAAAGAGGAGTAGATAAAGCTGATTGAATAGGAGTGCATAACTGGCTTTGTTCAGCATCAGGGCTTACGCTTGATTCCTCGTGAACTGTGGATAACGACAACTGTTCCTGAGAAATCATTGCCCTATCAAAAGATCTCTTCCTAGAAGGTAACTCGAGACTACCCGTAGAGCAGCCGCGATCCTCTGCGCCAAAAAGAGATACCCAGTCCTCCTTCAGCTCCGTTTCTCCTCCTTCAATCATCCAGTCCAACTCTTCAAACATTGGTGTCTGGTCCTGCTTTTCGCCCGCTTCTAACGAGCTCGAAAAGACAGAATCAAGCACAGAGGAATGAATGTCAAAAGGCGAGGTATTCAGCATTCTCTCCAGCAATGGTAAATGTGTTGACAATTCATCGACAGTCTCATGCTTTATGGGAAGAAGCTCACTGCTAACCTCTGAAAAATGAGCGTCGTTGAATACATCTGTAGGCTCAAACATTGAACCTGTGGATAGTATCATTGGACTTGCCGCATAACTGCTTGCAACGGCTGGCTTTCTAGTACTGGAAACGGACATCTTAATTTTATAATCTTCGTTCTTCTTTATTCGGGGAAACAACAATGGTACGCCATATTGGACGGAAATTTATCTTTATTCTATATCATCTTTAGCTGGGGAATATTAGCAACAACACTTTATTGGGTTGACTTATTAACTGTTAAATGTTTATAAAAAACTTCAATTAATAACTCTTGTTTATAATTTTAATATTTCAATTAAAAAACTTAAGCACACATTTTGATTTATATTTATCTCAATCTTAATATCAAATTCAAAAATAAATCAAAAAAATTTCTATATCACTAAAGTTACTTTGTTGCTGCTATGATAGATGAAAAATCGAAAAAATTATTTTCGTGAGGAAAGTTTGCCAATACTTATAGACTCGTGGCTGTAAAAAAATTTTTCACCGTCTCGTTGCCGTTCTCATTTTTACGCTCACATGCTATGATCTTCCAGGAAGTGCTATCTTAGATCTCGCAGCCTAATTAGTAATGATACTATGACTCACATATATGTCGTAAAGAGAATGAGAAAAGTGGAGATTGGTACGTGAGCTATCTATAGATACAGCCGAGTTAGAAGCAATGAGTAAGGTGGATTGAGTCGTTTCTTCATAGTAACATTGTAGAAGGTAACTTCTCCTAGTAAATATAGACCGGTGGCCGTTACCGGGGGGGTACTGTGTCCCGCCGTATCTGGATCTGCATATAGAGAAGTAGAACTCCAAAGCTATCGTCACCATAACGAAAGCCTCCATTAACTTTTGATATCAATTGATATGAAGGTCATTACGGAACAGAACTTATTAGATCACCTCGCGGAGAACCTTAACAGAGATTCAATCACCAAGCGATACCAAAAAGCATTACTCGAGGGGTTGAAGCTCTTTCACAATGATCCTAAAATTTCCCCTCCGCGCACTGTCCAGACCAGTTGCACGGAGGGCTCAGATACTACGCATCTTTTTATGCCGTGCGTAGCTCCGAATAATGTTGGTATCAAAGTGATTTCTGGCGGGGCAAGCAACAACCAAAAGGGCATAGGATTCCAGGGATGTATTTTGGTTTTGAATGAATACACAGGGCAATTAGAATGCGTTTTGAATGCGAAATCAATAACGGCGTTTAGAACTGCGATAGCTAGTTCTCTAACAATGACCAAAGTGTTTAATCCCTACGGTGAGGAAGCGATTGGCTCCGTGAGTGTTTTTGGAACAGGAGCTCAGGCTTACTGGCATGTAAAAATTGCGTGGGTTCTATATGAGGGCCGCATCAAGAAGATAAATATAATCAACAGATCGTTGGCAAATGCGAAGACTTTTGCTGAGACATTGCGAAAAGAGTTTAGTGATGCAACTGTAGAACCATTTCTGTATTGTGAGGAATATATGTTGCCAAGCATTGAAAAAGAGGTCAGGCAAAGTTCTATAATTTTCGGGTGTTCTCCATCTACGAGTCCGGTCATTATGAACGAGTATATCGATGACAATCCCCTGAAGAAAAAGTTCATATCCTTAATTGGCTCATATAAACCGCATATGATAGAGTTAGATCTTACATTTATAGACACGTTCTATAGGCAGGACCCAAAGAAACCAAAGATAATTGTGGATTCGATTCCTCATACGTTGAAAGAAGCCGGGGAGCTAATACAAAGTGAAATGGGTCCGTCTGATTTAGTTGAGTTGAGTACCCTCTATGAACAAAATTCAGGGGTAGTGAATGTCACAACCTCTTCTAATGTGGTTGTTTCAAAGATCGTGGGTCTTTCCATTATGGACTTATCGATTGCTAAAGCACTAATGGTAGAAATAAGTGACACCAATGCCACGTTGATTCAAAATTTCTAATCACTTTATGTAACGATACGATATGTACTTCTTTCCTAACCTTCGATGCATGTAATGCTTCTTTGTCTTGAGATTAGTTGCAACCCTTATCGAGTTTTTGTGTTATGTAAGCGATTTCAGTCGCTATATAATTAGACGAATCTCTATTAATATCTTACTTTTTATTATACATTAGATTGTGAGGTTAAAACTCAGATTAGATATTAGATAGGCATATGATGGACGAGAAGCTATCATTGCTTGGCAGAGAGCCAACAGTTTATAATAGAAGGAGAAGGTCTCCGAAGAAGTTGTTATGGGGTTGCGTTCTTTGTTTCATTCTTGTGATCATGGGATTCCGCTTTGGAAGCGGTGATGAAAAGCGCAAGAAGAATGTGATTTTTATGGTTACTGATGGAATGGGTCCGGCGTCACTTTCTTTGGCGCGATCATTCAAACAGTTTCGTGATGAGCTTCCTTTCGATGATGTGCTTACGATAGATAAGCATCTCATAGGAAGTTCGCGAACTCTTTCTAACTCGTCTTTGGTAACAGATTCGGCTGCGGGAGCTACTGCATTCTCGTGTGGCTTGAAAACTTACAATGGTGCGATAGGTGTCACCCCTGATAAGGTTCCCTGTGGTACTATACTTGAAGCATTGAAATTGCAGGGATATTTGACAGGGCTCGTTGTTACGACTAGAATCACTGATGCTACGCCAGCTGCATTTAGTGCACATGCTGATTATAGATTTCAGGAGGACCTTATTGCAGAACAGCAGTTGGGTGAGTATCCTCTCGGAAGAATGGTTGATTTGATTCTAGGAGGCGGTAGATGCCATTTTTTGCCTGCATCCGTAGAAGGCGGTTGTAGAAGAGACAATCGTAATTTGATTAAAGAGTCGCAAGAGAAGGGAGGGTGGTCATATGTTGGAAACAGGTATGAATTTGATGGTTTGGACGGCGGTAAAAATGTTACATTACCATTACTAGGCCTATTAGCTGCTACGGATATACCTTATGATCTTGATAGGGAATCTTCAGAATATCCATCATTAGCCGAGCAAGTCAAGGTTGCGCTTACGGCATTGTCAAAGGCAACAGAGAAATCAGACAAGGGCTTTTTTTTATTAATAGAAGGATCCAGAATTGACCATGCCGGCCATCATAATGATGCTGCGGCTCAAGTGAGGGAAGTTTTGGCTTACGATGAAGCATTCAAAGAAGTATTAAATTTTGTCGATAAAACTGATACCGAAACAGTAGTTATTTCTACGTCGGATCATGAAACAGGCGGTTTAGTGACGGCCAGACAAGTTACTCCCAATTATCCCAATTACTTATGGTACCCTGGCGTTTTGCTCAACTGCACTCATTCAGGTGAATACTTGACGTCCAAAATAATGGGATTCAACGAAGAAAACAGCGAGTATGAATCCTTCTCTCAGTTTATCATCAAAGAAATCATTGAGAAGGATATGGGTATTAAGGACTATACTAAAGAGGAAATGAGTACTATAAAAGATGCCTCTAAAGATGGAAACAAGTTGCTATACGTCTTGAATAATATGATTTCTGTGAGATCACAAACTGGATGGACTACACATGGACACTCGGCCGTTGATGTAAACATTTATGCATACACCAATTCCAGAATTATAGAGGAAAAGCTTTTTTCTGTCAAGCCTTATACAGGATTACTAGGTAATCACGAGAATGTAGAAATCGGATTTTTCATGGAAAGATTAACTGATGTCAATCTTGAAGAAGTTAGTAAACTTGTCAGAAGGACCCATCATTCTCCTCTGAACGTTGTTGATACAAATGGGTATGGTGCAGATCAGTACCATCAGGGTATTGGAGTTCGGAGTTTTAGAATTGACACATTATGAGAAGTAACCCTCTTAGTTTAGTTACCTTAATATATTTATTATGATAGTGTTGATGATAAATTTCGCCCAGCTGTGTAGCTAATTAATTGAATTAAATTTATTCGAATAAATGTTGATCAATATTTAGATTTTTAAATGCAAACTCTGGATATAAATGGATCTCTTTATGTATGTACAAAAGAGTAATCCTCCTTACACAATTTAGCTCTGAGCGTCTTTCCGAACTTATAGAATAGAAATGGAATTAGACACATTGCCAACGCCACGAATGCTAATAACCAACTTGCCCATTGCAAACCCATACCATTGTACATTTGCGTGATAAACAAAGGGAAAGCTGCACCCATACATGAACGAGTAATAACCTTTGTACCCAATGCTGATGCGACGACCTTTGCATAGGTATCGATAATGTAATTATTCAATGAATAGTAAACTAAAACCATTCCATATCCAAAAGCAATACCAGCAGATGCTGGTCCAACCCATATAATATGCTTCCAAGATGTAGCTCCTAAGATAAATAAAGCAATGCAAGGGAAAGGGCAACCAATCATTGCACCAATCAATCTGTCTTCAGGTTCTGGCTTTCTCACTTTACACAACTTCTTATATCTACTTTCTAAAAATGGAGTTGTAGAGACACCAAAAATTGCTCCGATCAAAATAGGTATAAACATTAAACCGTTGAGATTATCTTTGAATCCATACAATTTCGAAAAAATAACAGGATATGCAAAGAAAAATGCATAAAGCATGGAGTAGATCAATGACACGTATCCACAGACCAATAATAAAGTAGGCTCCACAAAAATAAATTTAACGGGACGCAACATATGAATATTTATAACTTCAGAAAGCGATAAAGGAGTGGCTTCTTGTTCTGTCATTATCTTATGATTACCTGTCTCCTTTCTAAGCCTGATAGCTCTCTTTCTCAAAATAGTAGGGGCATAAGTCTCTGGTATTAAACACACCAAAATCCACATAACACCTGCAAACGCCATGTTAACCCAAATCATTAAATCATAACGACCAGTACCAACACTGATGAAACCATTGACGAAACCTCCAATAACTGGACCAGAATAAGGACAAAAACTGAACAAAGCAATTGCAAGACCTCTAGTTTCATTGTGCATGTCAACCAAACTAGCTGCAGCATTAGCCAATGCAGACGATGCGAAGCATCCGCACAAAAACCTACAGATAATGACGGTCTGAATATTCTTAGCAACACCACAAGGAATATTAAAGATGACATACAAACCAAACGAAATGAAATAAACGAGCCTTCTGCCAAAAAATGGTTGCTCTGACAAAGGTGACCATACCATTGAACCAACTCCAAAACCAATAACGAATACAGACACAGAAAGCGTGGAAACCTCAGTGCCTACCCCAAATTTTTCGTTGATGGTGAAGAGACCAGTCGCCAAACATGAAGATCCGTATGCAGCACAAATAACGAGCATCGAAAATATTATTGTATAGACCCATTTCAACCAGAATGGCCAGTTGTGCGGGTTTTCCGGGTCGTCTTTTGTAAATGTAACAAGTTCAATTTCTGGATCCAACCCTTGAGACTCTTCGTAACTGGGTTCTGACTCTTCCAGTTCTTCTTTTTCTGCTTCTCCTTCGCCAGGCCTCGCATTGTGCGAGCTTTCTTTTGATCTTCCGGTGAGCATAGTGCGTAGCGAGCGCCCAGAACGTCCCGACATCTGCTTACTCAAAGAAGGCTTTACTCTTCCTAAAGAATGCAAAGTCCCTACTTTGACTAAGCCAGTGTCCGTTTCTAATGTATATTCTTCTGGGAAAATAGGGTCTTGCACTGGTGGATTCACAATGTCGGGCTGAGGAATGTCACTAGATAAACCTAAATCTTCAAGCGACTTCTTCGTTTCTGTCTTTGTAAGTCTTAAATTGTTTGTTTGCGACTGCTCCAACTCCTGAGGAGCAAGAGCACTTGAGTCAAGTGAGCGAATCTCTTCAGAATCACTACTAGAATTTATTGACGCCATTACTCAATTAGGTTCCCAATGATGACTGATAAAGAATTCCAATTACAATTAATGAAATGCTTCTAAGGATAACTGCATACTTATATACGATAATAGCCTATCCGCCTCGGAAGGGGATTACTTAATGGCTTTAACTTGCGCTACAGCTTTTGTTCTGGAATGCATTCCGAGATTTTTTCGGTTCTTTTTTTTTAGTAAATCAATGGTCGGATGAGCTAAATTCGGTTATTTTCCGGAAGGATTACTTCTTCGATATCCTAACCGAAGTGCTTAGCCGTTCTAACGCTTAGTACTCAGCTCCGTCTGCTTACCGTGCTAGTCGAAAGCGACTACACATTTGGACTAAAAGCATCTACCCTGAGCATTGATAAAAGTAAACCTATAAAAATCGATATTTTGTCATACCATTCGGACAAAAGCATCTTACTGAATTTGTCGACAAATTTCTGAGACAATTCGCATCATGCTCTTGCTCCCTCCCCGACTAATTATTATACTCAACTCAGCTTGATTTAATTTAGTTATGCCCTACTACTAACTACTTTATCGAATATATAAACATTCAAGTACAACAGGACGTCAAATGTCTCTACGAAGTCTTAATCTGTATCAATGCTATCAAATGTTCATTGATTGGACTCTCATCTAGGTAGGCTGAACGGCTGAGTATTGGCAGCAACTTCTTTTTTTTTCCATGTTATTTTTTTTTTTTTCAGAAGTAGTTTCTTTTGTTTATCATTTCCCTTATATTTTCTTTTCTTTTTCCTTTTATGACATGCATATACCTTTCCGATAATTCACGCACTCCGGAGTTGACGGCATAGAAAATATTGCACATGTAAACACCTAAAGAGTATTAGCAGTAGGATGAACAAGATTTATTTGGGTACATATCTATCAGTGGAGTATTCTAATGTTGCTCCTGTTGTTGCGTATATTTTCTAGTGGATATTTCTTCAATAAGGCTTGTCTGTGTAATGCCCAAGGTTAAGCCCTGCCGGAGTTCTCAAGTCATTTTTTAGCGCGAAAATAACACCTAGTATGGTCACGTGAACGCTGTTGCACTTCTATTATGTCCTTTTCAAGATGTCAACTCCTATCAATAGCTGTGTTGAAAAAGGACTCGGTAACTACGATTTTTAATTCTCCTTTATTTCTAACCCAGGAGGTGTCAGTCATTTGTTTAACGTACTTTTGTATCTAGGAACTCAGAGATAGTGACAGCGGCTATTTCTGTACAGATGCTATGCTGCAAAATTTCTAGACCTTTTATTTTATGGAAATTTTCTTTCGCCGGTCAAGTTGCCCATTCAGATGAGATTCCGGTCTGGCTAATACCGCCGCTACAGTATTCTTCGAAGTAGTTCATTACCTGGATAAATGTAATTTCGCCAACTAAGGACAGCCAATTGGTGCTCTGATTGATTTGGGAGAACACAAAGAAACGGATTCAAACTACATTAATACCCCTTTATGCCTCTACAGGTTTTTAGAGCTTGCATTTTACAGACGAGCTCTATCTACATAAAGCTCGATGATAGTTTTCCTCGCAAACTCACCGATTCGCGCGATTTCTTCCAACGGCACAGTAGTTCCACGCGACGCAGTTTCCACGATATTACCTTTGGAAGCGCATGTCTATCTCTATTATCTGATTTATAGCTTTTCACTGTAGCATCCAAAGTAAGTCGTCCTGTTTAGGTACGGGACGAATCATTGCACAGGATGGCGCCGCTAATCCGCCCGTTATATAGGAAGATGTGCGATCTGTAGTCTTGGAGATCAAGCGTGGTGGCTGTTCCAAATTCACTCTCAATCCGATTTGGTTTGACATGGTTCCGCTTACGCAAAATACCGCAGCGGATTATCCAGTATTTCTGTTCCTGTAAAGCACACTTCGACCACATTGCACCCAATATGTTTAAGGGTATGATAAACTTCCTTTCTAATGTCAATTTAGTATGGATTGTAAAAATATCGCTTCTCAATTCGTCATGAATTTGAAATCTCTTCTACTTCGTTCTGAGGAATAGTCGTTACGGTTAAAATTCAAGAGTTACCCTTGAAGTCTAGATTATGTATGCATGTAAACCTGTATGTATATATGTATATATGTATATACATATGTATGTATGTGTACGTTTCGCCCAAGGCATTTTTACTACGCTTTAATGAAAGTATTGTTTCAGGTGAGTCAAAATCCTCTTCTTCTCAGCTTAGGGCCCATGTCGTTCATGTCGTTGACAGCCGAGGATCTTCCGATCAGTTCGCGCATTTGGCACACTAGTATAGAAAGGACGCAACCTCCAGCTATAAGTAGTCCCTATACTAGATATTTATTAGTTTTATTGAGTGTATACATTAGATACTAGATCATATCTGTTCTTGATTATTGTCATCGTGCCCGTTATGTATAGACGACGCATTGAATAATCCCATGTTAAAGGTGCGGCTTCCCAGCGTTCCAGTATTTCTCCAAATATGCGAATTTGAGGCAATTCCTCTACTCAGCTGAGCAAGTTGCCCATCCAACCATAAATTGCCAAAGTCTTTGGGAGAGTTGAGTGAGTGTGCTGAGACATTCAGTTGATTTGTTTGATGACCATGCGATGGCTGCAAAGATATGTAATTCGTTAGGCTTGCTCCGGCAGGTACACCACCCAATGAGTTAGAGTCACTCAATTCTATGCTTGTGCTCGGACTTTGAAAATATCTTCCATTTAAACCTGCAACGCCATTATCCAACACAGGATTCAAAATCTGGTCTTTCGAATAAAGGACGCCATTAGCGTCGCCATATGAATTGTATCCAAACCCCAACCCATGGTGCGAGTGCGAGAAGCCACCTGTGCTCATGCTGTTTTTAAAATTCATACCTCCTACAGATGTTCCGCTTGGCACCCATACATTGTTCAAGATTTGCTGATTTTGCAAATTAAACTGAGGATCAGAAGATGTTACTGGGCTCATCTCAGTGTTAACATCATTCGAATACTCTTTAAATTGAGGTAAAGACTCATTAAAATTAATCTTTTCTTCCGAAAAAGATCGAAAAGAGCCGCTGTTGTTCATTTCGGGGTCCAAAAACACTCGATCTCCTTGAAAACTGCTTTGAGATGTATTCCTGAAATCGGAGAAATCCAACTCTTGCGAATAGGTCTTGTTATAATGATTCAGTTGTTCATTCAATCTTGTTCCAGGTATTTGTGGTACGTCATCGGAATTACTCATGCTCAAGGGGGGAGGTGAATTAACCCTTCTCAGCTTCTTGGATAATGCGTTCCCGAATCCTCCAAACTCGATGCTCGCCTGATATTCTGAAAGCTTATTCGGCTGATAGTTCTTTTCTTTAGATGCTTTGGTCATTTCAAAACTATGCTGTAGTGATAGATATTTCCTTATTTCGAACTTGAATGTAGACTTCCAGTTACTTTCAAAATTGAAAGAGTTAAGGAGCTCTGAAGTAACCTCATCAGTCCATTCTGGAAACATATTGAGAATTTCATTAACGATTTCCTGGCCCTTCAAAGTCAATGTTCCTTCTTTACTAAAAACTACTTCTTTATCAAATTCCTCAGCCAAAGTCTCTAATTTATCGAGTGTGGCATGAACTTCTTTTCTTTTGATTACTAGATGCTTCAAACGGTCCTCAAGCTCGTCTATATTACTCTTTATTTGTTCGCTTTCAATCTTCAACTTCGTTATCTTCATTTCCACCTCAGACCTATCTTTCTCCTCGTGTTTTATAATTTGTGACTTTCTTTCTGTCCATTTCTTTAACTTTGTGTCCAAGAAGCTTAATTTAGAATTAAAAATATCGTTCATCGATTCATAATACTTCAATTTACCCACTAGCTTACTTTTCTTGAAAGATAATTCATCTCTCTTACGTTCAAGATCTTTCACATTTATATCTTTCTTCATCTTTGAGTCATTTTCTCGCTCATGTTCCTTCTTAAAATAGTCTAGCTCTTCATAAAGAAGGTCAATCTCTTCGAAATAATGTTCTTGGGACGTTGTAATTTCATTGCAAACCTTCTTCAATTCGAACTGATAACGCATAAGATATTTATTCAACATGGAATGGTCAGTGATTTCTTTAAAGTCACTTGGCAACATGTCTAGTGAGGTTTCCGAAAGTATGCTCTTAGGAATTTGATCTGAAGTTCCATTCTGACCTTCATTTACCAACTCTAAGGCTTTAGTGAAAGGCATACCGTATGTATCAATGTCCTCGAGCTTTTCTTCAAGAGTTTCGACATTGATGGGTTGTGAGTTTGATCTCATAAACGTAAGCATGTTTATTGCAATCACCTTTATTTCGTACAATGTTCCCAGCAGCAAGCCTGTCAAATTGCAAGAATTCGTGCTCACGGTAGCAACTAAAAAATGTTAATATTTGAACAACAAAAACTAATGTGTATCAACTTACCTTCCATGTTATTCACATATACAATATAGTAAAGGATCTCTGCTCTATTAGGGCTCACGTCCCAATGCATTATTATTGAGCTCTTGGTTATAGAGTCAACACATATTCTCGGCACATTAGGAATCTCTATATTCAAGTCTTTTACCAACTTTTCAACAGGAGCATTGATGATCTTATAACAGCGATAAAGTATCCATAAAATGGATGGGACGACCGTCAATAGGATTTCAATCATGTATAACAAACATTGACATATGTACTTCAACGAATTTGAGAAGATAGAAGTGTGCACGTGAGTTTTTTTTTTTTTTGGCTTCCTGGAGCATCGCAGAAGCCTATAAATAGATCGAAGGTTTTGGCTGCAACCTACCACGATTGATCGATTTTCAGTGTACGAACTCGAAAATCAGGAGTACTCATTGGCGACTCTTATTCCTCAGTAAAACTCTTCTTCTAGCGTTTCGTGGACTATATTTGTGGTTTATTTTTAGTCGTCGATAATATAAACTTATTTCCCTTGACCTTACGGAGCGAATAATAGGTTAGCTATATTGAAGAAGAGGAAAGCAAACCTGTCACATACTATCTTGTAATGTTGCAGGCTTCTATTTCTTGCTGATTCCTAAAAGAAGAGATAAAGAAATACAGTAGGCTATGCTTTGAAGCGTACTTCTTTTAGCAATATTCAGGGAATTCTAAATCGCAGGGACTGTTTCATTTAATCTTGGAGCAGCTTCCACAAAGTATTACATTTATCACATAACTCAATACTCAACGATGACCTTTGAGAAAAACTTGCAGAAAACAAAACCCGGAATGAGTCGATTATGTATTGCTGTTCTATTGCTCTTTGATATTGTACGTGATATACCCAAAAAAATCCCAAGGAAGTGCAACTTGTCTTTGCAAGTTCAAATTACTTCTCTTAATTTGATACTCATCTTGAATGCGACTACTTTGCAAATGCCAATAGATGTGAGAAACAAAATAGCACACTTCTTTAGCAGTAAATTAACTCTGAGATGTCAAGCTTTGAATAAGGTATCCCAATGTTCCTGTAGCGTTAAGCATTGACTAGAAAGAGAATCAGTATTGCTTCCGTAATGAAGCTGACACGAGGAAATTGATTGCCTTGAATATGATAACCAAGTTACACAAAACTATTCTCATAGTCATGCTCTAATCGGAACGCCTAGCAGTCGATTCGCTAATGAATTAATGGGAAAAGAAGCTACGGAAGAGGCTAATACTTCTAAGGAAAGTAATAGCATAGTTGATACCTTGTATAAACATGAAGGTGATGACCTGAGGGCAGACGAACTGGAGCCTGAGGATACCATGATTTGCGATGATGATGAGGCATCTTCCTTTACCTCCAACTCGACAAGTATGCATAGGTCTAATTCCTCTAGTTCTTCTTTTATCGACTTCTCAAAGTTTTTAGGTGTGCCTGATTTTGACTGGAATTTTGAGTTTGAGCAAATGGGTGGTACAACAAGAAAGAGATTCACGAATATGAAGAAGAAGACTAAGGAACGCTTAGAAAAATTGAAAACTGAAGCTAAGATTGGCGATAAAGACTTAGATGAGCTTAATGAAATATTTGTGACGAATTTGACAAAGCTAGATAAAAGACTAAACAGCAAGTTGCAATCGACTGCCACCGAGAAGTTGTTTTACGCTATATCGGTGTTCTCAATCGCTGCTATCGGATTCATCATTGGCAAATACCCTGAATGGTTTCATATCTTTCATACTGTTCTATTCTGTGTTTTGATGCCAGTAAGGTTTTATACTTACTTTAAGAAGTCTTTTCAATACTATTTGGCTGATCTTTGCTATTATGTCAATTTGCTTCTTATGCTATTTATTTGGAAGTTTCCTGACTCTAAATCTTTGTTTGTATCAGTTTTTGCATTGTCTATGGGAACGTTATCTTTTGCAGTCATTACATGGAGGAACTCTCTAGTGCTTCATCTGATTGAGAAGACGACCTCTTCTTTCATTCATATTATGCCTCCAGTAACTTTATTCGTCTTAGTGCACGAGTATCCTAGAGATGATTTAATTAAGAGATTTCCTGCTGTAGCTGAAATAAGCAATTGGAATTTTGTTAACGGCATCGTTTGGACATCAATTTACTATACCCTCTGGCAAGTTACTTATCTTTATTTTATCATCATTTTACAAAGAGATAAAATAAAGCAAGGAAGAGTTACTTCTTTCACGTATCTCAAAAAGAAAAAGAAGGACAAGGGTCTTGGTAAATTTGTTAACTCGCTTCCTTACTTGTGGATGCAGATTGCGGCGTATGTACTTATTCAGTTCGGGTACCAAATACTCACAATGGTATTTTGTCCGATTTGGTTTCACTATAAACATGCGTGTGGGGCTTTCATGGTTTTTATTTTCGTGTGGGCAGCCTACAACGGTGCTACTTACTATATAGATGTGTTCGGTAAAAGGCTAGAAAAGGAGGTAGAAAGGCTCAAAAGTGAACTAGTAGAGCTACAAGAAAGTAATCAAGTTATTGAAGATGATAGTTCCGATAAAAGCAAGCCAACTGAAGCTTGAGCTATGTGAGACCTAAGGTCCCAGTAGCCGTAGCATACAACAGTACTTATTTATTATATACTTTATGTAATCACGTGATTTTCCGGGTAATTGGAATTTAGAAATGAAAAAAATGCTTTGGGTAGAGGTGAATAAAGAGAATACCAGTAATGTTGAAAACACTTTTGGGGAGGCCGAAAGGCATTTTTGGATGTAATGGTGCCAAAAGTTTTTCTACCTCTTCATTCAAATTAGATTCCGCTAAGAAGATTGATGAGCATTTGAATTTTTTGTCAAAATACTACACACCTGACTTACTTGAAAGTATAAAACTCACTGAGTCTTTGGTTGATCCACGAGATGTATTCAAGCTTAGAGTAAGGGGAAATAATGCGTTTTCTAAGGTGGGGTTAGGGGAAAATAGCTCGGATTATTCTTTTACAGATCCCAAATGGACTGAGCCGATTGTGTACCCAAATCAGGCCAAAAATCATTCACCTTATCCAGAAATTCCTCAAATTCAAGCTGCTGATAGAACAGATTTGATTTTGCATTTCAAGGAGGAAGAACAAGCGAAAAGACCAACTTCTGCAGTCAAGAGTCGTAGTGAAATCGCGGCTGGCTTGGCTAAATTAACGGGACTTGATCAACGTTTCATTTCTAGTTTGTACGTCCGCCCTATTGTGATGAAAAGAGTTTCATGTCAGACTTCTAAAGGTAAAATCCCCAATTTTTATGCTTTGACTGTTGTAGGCAACCGAAACGGTATGATAGGGTTAGGTGAAGGTAAATCAAGAGACGGAATGAGAACTGCATTGGTAAAAGCGCATTGGAATGCAGTAAAGAATCTTACTCCAATTTCTCGTTACGAGAAGAGAACTATCATCGGTGATATCGAGTATAAATATCACGCTGTGAAGTTATTTATCAAAGCCGCTCCTCCAGGTTTTGGCTTGCGGGTGAACCCCCATATATTTGAAGTCTGTCAAGCTGCTGGCATAAAGGATTTGAGAGGTAAAATATATAAGTCTAGAAATCCTATGAACGTAACAAAAGCTTTTGTGGAAGCATTAACGAAACAAAGATCTTTGGAAGACTTGGCAGCAGGGAGAGGTAAAAAACTTGTAGACTTGAGAAAAGTATACTATTCTGCTTAAAATAACTTGTATATACTTCTATACTCTATAATATAGAAAGATAATAGTAAAACAAACATTGGTCGTGTGATGGTTAAATACATCAATAACGGTTCTCCATCCAAACACAAACCAGAACTTTCAGCTAAAGATCAGCTTATACAATGGTGGTGGATACGAAGTATTATGACTTATTGGGAGTCAAGACAGATGCGACATCATTAGAAATAAAAAAAGCGTATCGAAAAGCAGCTATTAGACTTCATCCAGACAAGAATCCTGGAGATCCAACAGCAGCCGCCAAGTTTCAAGAAGTTGGACAAGCGTATCAAGTGTTATTTGATGAAAATTTAAGAGCTAAGTATGATAAGTATGGTGAATTAGAATCCATTCCTAAGGATGGATTTGAGGATCCCTTCGAATTTTTCACGATGATATTTGGGGGCGATGCCTTTAAAGAATGGATAGGTGAACTTTCACTTTTAGAAGAGCTTACGAAATCTGCAGAAATATCTGCCCACAACGAGGAAGAAGATAAGAAGGAAGAAAATAATGCAGGTAACAATGTAGATAATAGTGATACGCAGGAGCAGACTAATGGTTCATCGCTGTTGCATGGAGACAAGCTTTTCTTAGAGGACGGTGACAGCACGAGTAAAATAGATAAGACGAACAAAAGCGACCAAGAGAAAGAGAAAGAGAAAAAACGTAAGGAGGAACTAGAAAAATTTGAAGAAGAGTGCCGGATCAAAAAAGAGGAGATGACAAAAAAGCTTTCTGAAAATTTAGTTCAAAAGCTTTGCCTTTTTACTGAAACCGATATGAAAGAAGATGTTGCAAAATCATTCATGCAGAAAATAAGCTACGAGGCAGAATCTTTAAAAATGGAAAGTTTTGGTCTTGAAATTCTACGCACAATTGGTGCAGTCTATAAACTAAAGCTGAAAATTTTTCTCAAAAATCAATCTTTTCTAGGATTGGGAGGACTTTGGTGGTCTATGAAGGAGAAAGGAGGACTCGTGAAGGATACTTTCAAAACCCTAACTGTCGCTTTGGATGCCCAGCTGACAATGCAAGAATATGCAAAAATGCAAGAGGACAATGAATATCATGCAAAAAAAGAATCTGAAGCGGAAGAGAGGAGCACTGATGACCAGATGGATAATGATCAACATAATGCTACTGAAAATGGTTTCAGTGAAGATGTAAAAAATGGAGACAAGAGTTCTAGAAAGTCTGAAAAAATACCGGAGAAGCATTCCCCTGATGATATTGCAGAAATGGAAAAATATTTAATGGGAAAGGTACTTGCCGCTGCTTGGTCTGGCTCGAGGTTTGAAATCCAATCTACGACTCGTAAAGTCTGCGATCTAATACTATATGATACGAAAGTGCCTCTTTCAAAAAGAATCGCGAGAGCGAAGGGTTTGGCATTAATTGGAGAGGTCTTTTCACACGTAACGAGAACCGAGGCAGAAGATGAGGAGGCCAGAATCTTTGAAGAATTAGTCGCTGAAGCAAGTAAGAAAAGAGGTAAAAAGAAAAGAAGCGAGAACACTGAATCCTCTCAACAGACCTGATCAAGGTTTATTAGTGCATAACATATTTATTCTTTTTTTCTTTTTTTTGTTCTGGTCCCGATGTCACTAGGTACATAATTCTTAATATTATGATGTAATGAGAGTCTATTGTATAAGATTATTTTTGAATAAATGGTTTATGAAGTATAAATATGATACTGGATCGTGCAACTTCTTGGTTTTCATTTTTTCTCAAATCTTGTCAGAATTAAAAAAAAATAAATTAAACCGAAGTCATCTACCCAAGAAAATCCATGACTATTGATAAGATAACTAGGATTCGCCCGAGTTCAGCTCCAGAGCTAGACCCTTCAACATTGTCAAATTATCATAAATTCAGCATCACAGAGGCCAATCTCAATTTAGATGTTCTATTTGAAGAAAAAATTGTGAAAGGTACCGTGTATTATAAGATCAAAGCGACTAAGCCGAATGAGACTAAAGTTATCTTGGACACTTCTTACTTGGATATTGGCAAAATTCGTATTAATGGTTTGCCTACTAAAAACTTTCAAATAGGTCAAAGGAAAGGTGCACTTGGCTCCCCTTTGATGATTTACCTACCAACGACTTTGAACGACTATTTTGACTTACAAATTCAATTTTCAACAACGACAGAATCCACTGCTCTTCAGTTCATAGATAAGGAAGCAACAGATGATAAAAATGCCCCCTATTTGTTTTCTCAGTGCCAGGCTATCCATGCTCGCAGTCTATTCCCGACCTTTGATACGCCGTCGGTCAAGATGCCATACAAATTTAGAATCTCATCACCTTATCCTTGCCTCATGTCTGGAAGACATGTGAATTCTAAGGATAACACCTACGAATTTGAGCAACCTATACCTATTCCATCATATTTGGTTGCCTTGGCATCGGGTGACATTAAGTCTGCACCAATTGGACCAAGGTCTACAATCTATACTGAAGGATCTCAGTTAAAAGCTTCACAATGGGAATTCGAAAAGGATATGGAACGCTTTATCAAAACGGCAGAATCGTTGATTTTCAACTACGAGTGGTCAACGTACGACGCATTGGTTTTGCCTTCAAGCTTTCCATATGGAGGAATGGAGAACCCAAACATTACTTTTGTGACTCCAACGCTAATAAGTGGAGATAGATCTCAAGTTCGAGTGATAGCGCATGAGTTAGCCCACTCATGGCTGGGAAACTTGGTTACTAATAGTTCATGGGAGCATTTTTGGTTAAACGAGGGGTGGACAGTATACTTAGAGAGACGAATAATAGCGGCACTTGCAGAACATGATCAACAAATATCTAATAGTGGCATTTGCTTAGATCCTAATTATCCTGAAAAAGTTAGAGGATTTGCTGGATTAACTGGTTTAATCGATTTACAACAGTCTATGGAGACAATAAAGCCTGTACATACAAGACTTGTTGTAGACTTGAAGCAAGGAGAAGACCCAGATGATTCTTTCTCTAAGGTACCTTACGAAAAAGGGTTTAATTTCCTTTTCTATCTAGAGCATAAATTGGGTCAAAAGAAGGAATTCGATCCTTTCATAAAGTATTACTTTCAAAAATTCAAGTATAAATCGTTAGATTCTTATCAATTCATCGACACTTTATATGAATTCTTCGTACCTAGGGGCAAAAGGGAGATATTGGATTCAGTTGATTGGTATGGTTGGCTTTTCAACGAAGGAATGCCACCGAAAATGGACTTTGATGGGACTTTTGTCGAGGGTTGCTACGACTTGGCCTCAAAATGGGTTAAGCACTTAAAAGGTGACGAATCTTGTTCAGAATTTTCCGAAAGTGTGGATATAGGAAACTTCAACTCAAGCCAGCACGTATTATTTCTTCAATGCATTGCTTCAAGCTTAGAGCCATTTCATGCTTGTCCCAACTTGATAAGGGAATTTGTCAGTACTTATCCATTTTATGCGACCAATAAGAACTGTGAAATAAAATTTCAGTGGAACAATCTAGTTCTAAGGTTTGGTGCACTAGATGAAGGAGATGCCATCGTTAAAAGTTTTGCAAACTGGTTAGGTGCTGTCGGTAGAATGAAATTTGTGAGACCAGGTTACAGGCTTTTGCTGAAATTTATCGGGCATGATTTTGCAATAAAAACATTTCAAAATTATAAATCGAGATACCATCCTATATGCAGATCAATCGTGGAAAAGGATCTAAGAATTAACTAAACTCTAAGTTTAAGACCCCTAGAATAAGATTTATGGCGGTTCCATAATCAATCCTAACTTGAAATCTTTCGAATGCTTTGAATGGCTGTAGAATATGGGGTTTTAGCCTTACTTTTGCCAGAATAAGTAATCCATTTTCCCTTCGTCTTCTGGGTGTTGGCTTGATTTTGATATAATATAAGAGTTCATATACTCTTAAATATCGAATGCTAATTAGAGCTGATGACAATGAATTCACATTACTCAACAGATAAGTCCTACTCCTCGTCGAATAAAGCAATGCGGCCTCAGTCATAAATGAACAGCTCATTTAATTTTTAATTGATCAAACATGGAAAGTTCTAAAAAATAAAAACGGAAGAAAGAAAAAATAAGAATTAAGAATACTTGAGAACTTTTGGGTTGGAAGGTAACACGAACATGTACTATACTACAAGCTGTCTATATTAAAACAATATTACCTGAGTTTAGGAGGAAAGTTTCGAAATCAAACGTTCCTATGAATTCACAATTTCTTTCATGAAAGTATCTAAGCGTCTCTGGTGATCCTGGATAAATTTGATAACTTTTTTTCTATTGTCCCTTAATATTTCGTTATCTTTCACTTCTATTGCATCTAATTTCAATAATTCTTTCAATAACATCTCCTCAAAGTACTTATACTTATATTCAATATCTTCCTCACTCAAGTCTTCATAACCTTTTATGTAATCTTCTATCTGAGGAACGTACTCTTCCTCAACGAAATTTAAGATGCTTTGGATCTCCTTATTTGATTTCTGAGCTCTTGATAGTTTTTTAGTTTTCCTCGTTTCTTTGCTACCTTTAGACAGATTTTTCGACCTCGTTGCATTACCAAAAAGAAAGTAAACAAGTACAGACAAGAAAATGATAGATGTCGTGGCAACTGTGGCCTTTGAATCTTTAAGAGAATAACTGATGTCCTTAGATTTATCTTTTAGATCTTCAACATAAGGTTCCATTTTTTTCAATGCATTAAAAAACTTTTCCATCAACATTTCATAAGTATCGTTGATTTTTTCATTATTCACCACACCAGCCTTGATGGAATCAACTACACGTTCGATTTGCTCCATGATTAGTATGAAAAGATTCTATATAGTTGAAGTATTTAAGTTCACGATACGACGAAATAAAAATGTCACAAAACGAATCCCAAATATTATATAAATAATTCACCACTGACGGTACGCGGTTTCAAATTGTCTAAAGCTCTTTGCTTACTCGTCTTATCTATTGGTGGAGGTAACTTCTTCCTTTTGAAATCCTTTATTTCTCCCAGCTCTTTGGTAGATATATCATGAGGCAAAGCAGGTTCAACCTTAGCTCCATCCACGATCGTAGCTCTTTTTTTAGGTAATTTTCTTTTAGGTCCCTTCGTTCTCGATTTGTTGGGGTGAACGATTTTTTCCACATTCCGAAATTTCATGCTATCTAAGCCGGGATCGGTTCTGACTCTCGATATCAGTAGAGAAGCTGGCTTAGGAGATATCAAAGCAGGTTCCGTTCGTGTCCTGATTAGGGAGGCTAAGTGATCTTTAAAATTCAGTGTGCTTTCTTTCAGCTCCGGAGAGACAGCCTTGCTTGACTTGATAGTCTCCAATTTCTTGATAGCCTCAGGCTTGTATTTTGGTGCTGGAGGCTGCGGCTTCGCAGGCTTAAGTTTCGCCAATGTCAGGATTCCTTCAGGTGAGGAATTCAGATTATCAATAAAATCTGAACGTTTATTAAATTTGCCGTATGATGGAGCTTGAATGTTATTTGCACCCACTCCGAACTTATTCATGGGTTTCTTCGCAGGTACAACTGGTTTTAATCTTCCTATAGTGTCACCTAATAATTGCTCGTCTTTTTTGCTATAAGTTCTTAATGAGGGCTTTGGAGGTATTAAAGGCTTTGTAGACATTGGAGGCTTTGAAGTTGCTGATGGCCTCACTATATTGTTCAGTTCGCTGTGTGATTCAGAGAAACCTTTATCGAACTTGTTCGGCAAGATAGATGGCTTGTCGTTTTTCGCTGCGTCAAATTTTTGCCCATAATGTAGATTTTTTACCTGTTCCTTAGACATGTCCTCCAAAGAATGTCCAGCCGAATCGAGCTTGCGAATTTTATCGGCTGTTACCTGAGGCGACTTCGAATCATTTTGACCAGTCCTTATTTCATTTTCAACTTCTAAAAATGATCGAAAGCCAGATGAATTTTTCGGGAAAGTGATCGATTCACTTTCTAGCCCACTCAGAGGTTTGCTTGGCTTAGGAGGTGGTACTTTTGTTTGCTTTCGAGCGACTGGGCGAACCAAATTAACCAGAAACGATACCTCATCATTATCTGCCGAGTGGTATTTTCTCCTTGGGAGTGGAGGTGCTTCTTCAGTGTCATTAATTGTAGGCCGCTTAGGTAAACGGGGTACAGTATCACTTGGTCGCCGAGGAAGAGGAGGCATCTCTTCCTCAGAGCTATCCAAATTACCCTCATTGTGCCGGGATTTCAATTGATGAGAGCTGAGATGATTTCGAGGACTATTCCTGTTCGAAAGGTCTTCTGCTTCTCTTTGATAATTTGATCCATTATAGGGTGCATCATCCAGGTTCAATCTCAATTCTTCAATGTTTCTTCGTAGTTCTCTCTGTCTCTTCTGATCTTCCTTTAGCCTTTCTAATGAGAGTTCAGACACACTGGTTAGAAAATCATCCACCTCTTTTGAATTTGAAACTTGTGTCATTTGAAATTATACCTATTTATTTAGTAGGAGCTTTTGAGATTATAAGTTTTCGCATTTCATAATGGGCCGTTTCTCAATTTAGAGGAGAATCAACATTTGATATATTTCCAAGAGGACATTATGATAGAAGACCATAAATATATCAAGTTTGTCTCCTTGATTTCTAAGGATGACAAACCCTTGTATATACAATCGTTTGATTTGGGAAAGGTAGACTACGAGAACCGCAAAGACGCCAATAGATTCTTGAAGTACAACTTTTTATCCCACATGGCTCTAGATATACTCGCTTCACCAATGTCTTTATATCAAAGAAAGGAACAAACACACAAGGAAGAGAATGGAGGTTCAGTATTGCTCTTTATAGAAGATGAAATATCGGTGTATGGATACGAGACAAGTACTGGTATGAAAATTGTAATAGGATTGGGGGTTGATTCAAATATGACACAGTCTGAGAAAGAAGGAATAGAAGATACAAGCATTGATAATGTCCAGGAGACAAAACCTAAAATGCCAACGTTGGCGAGCATATTTGACAATTTGTATAAGTGCTACGTACGAGTGGTGTGCAATCCCTTCACTAATATCACGCAAGGGCCAGAAGAAATAGAAAAAGTCTTGCAGACCGAAAAGTTCGGTAGAAACGTAAAAGCTGTAGTTGACAGCTGGAATAACAGCGTCAGCCAAACCACGCAAAATAGTACATAATTCAAAAACACAATCTGATACTTCATTTCAAGATCACATTCGCTCCTCTCAAACTAAGATACTCTTGATCTAGACCCGGTGACATGTTCTTAATGATCTCTTGATATATCTCTCTATCGTAAAACCGAAGGCCATTATGCGGACTCTTGTACTTCGACGGAAGACCTGTTACGTCACAGTAATGCTTTTGCGGTATCAAGCTCGGTGGAGCGCTGATAGATGTATAAGTAGGCGTATCAAACTTGATATTAGGCTTGGCTTGCAAATATTTAACCTCATCTGTAATCAACTGTCGACATGGCTTGTATCTCCGGGTTGGAGGATGTGGTCTTTTTGGATTGTTTTTAAACGAATGTGCTTTGGTGGTTATCACCGAAATTTCATGCAAATCTACCAACGACTTTTTGCCTTCACTGCCATTACCATTGAGGCTCATATCCAACAAGTACCCTTCTGAGAAACCTTAAATAATATCTATGTGCAGCTATGTGCTCAAGACAAACTATAACAAAGACAACAAAGGAAAAATGAAAAGGTAAAGTCAAACTGTAAAAAAAAAAAACCTAAATGATTATTATAATTGGCGTCTTTGTGCTGGGACGAACAAACTTATCTTCTCGCGATGTTCTAATTGGAATCTTAGTAGCACCGACTTTTTTTTATGACCGCCTATCGAAAATTTAGATTGTTTCTTCCAATACCATTTGATGAATAGAATGAACAAGAATAGGTGAAGGATAATTAAGTTTAAGACGATGCAGGTTCCGAAGTTCTGCAATTGAAACTGGCTTCTGTCTTATGTACTCTGTCTTAAGTATGTGGTGTGGTGGTAAGCGAATCAGTTAATTACATAATAATCATTTATGATCAAAAGTCACGTGAAATTGATAAGTGAAAATTCTCTATCAGAAGAGAAGACGAAGTAAGATACTAAAAGCCTGTCATAAGGAATTAGAGAGAGACGATTGTCAGGATTGTGAAAAGATGACTACGGAGATTTTGAACGGTGGAGCTGCAAGTGGCAAGATATCAGCTCATGCGAGCGATGTTGAAAGTTTTTCGACAACAAGGTCTGCAGTTAGCAGTAATCCCTTTGGGTCTACGGCAGACCCGTATTCGATTAAAAGTGGGAGCTATACCTCAGCGAACACTGTTATCAGCCAGGCGTTGTTTTCTGTGGTGGAAAAGGTATTCAGCTACGAGACTGTAGGGTCAGAGAACTTATTGGACAGTCAAATACAGCTTTGGGTGTCACACTATCAGAAGAAAAATGCATTTGGCGTTGTTCCTAATTTTTACCGGTTCCAAGTAAGGTCCGGAGCTTCTAGTGCGCTATTGGGATACTTCTCGCACGAGAAGAAAAAGGTCCCTCTCACTGTTCTTGCGGGCTCCAATGCACTTACTTACATGCAACCCACGTTAGCTGCGAGCTCAGCTAAGATTCCTATCGCCTTTAATATATCGGCGATTGATTTTGATGCTAACGAGGATGTGTTTTTTTCCAACTACCTACAGGTCTTGGGAGCAGCACGCTCTTTGGGGTACCCTGTGATTACTCCCACCAGTACGAAGAATGGGTTGGAATTGCAGCATTTGTCCTTATTGAACTATTTTATAGCATCGGTGAGCCAATCCCCATCTGTCTTTTTGTTTGATGGTCCTGATTTTGCTCGTGAATATTTGAAGTTTGAGAATCTACTCTCAGTTGAGGAATTGGGTAATTTGTATAGGAATCTATTAGGTTCTTGGAAGGAAGAAAACAGGACTCTGAGGAATGTCGTCGAAGCTGCATTTGAAGTGTTCAATAAACTTGCAGGCACTAATTACTCACACTTTGAATACTCCGGATCAGCAAATGCTGAAACTGTATTTGTTTCATATGGTTCCAAGGAAGGAGCAGAACTTTCAAATGTTATTGAAAAAGTTCAGGATGCCAAAATTGGTTTGATCCGGGTACGTGTTCCATTACCTTTCTCTGCTCACAGTTTTCTTCTGGCGTTACCCTCGTCGACTAGGAAAATAGTTGTCATTGGTCAAATAAACAATGATGAAGTTTCTACCTCTTCACCATTGAAGGCAGACATCACGGCAGCCTTATTCTTGTCGGGCCAGTATCATAATTATACAATCGAAGAATTCACTTATTCTGCGGGCTTCATCTGGACGCCCGTAGTTGTAACAAAGGTTTTGAATGAGTTTGGGTTGTCATTGAATCCATATGCTGTACTCAAAAATACGGAGGTGCAAAAACCTATCGACGTTAATGCGAATTCTTCTCCAGTTGGTGAATATCTTATTTGGGGGTCCGATAACGGAAAGTTTCTTGACCTTGGAAACAAGCTTGCTTTGTCTTTATCACTTGACAATACAAAGTATGTTAGTGTTAGAACAAAGTTCGACAATGCTTTAAGTGGCGGTTTATTTCAGTCTCAAATTAGGTCTTCTTTCGGCCCCATATCAGAGTCTGTTGATGCAGCAAATGTTGTTTTGCTTGATAATGTTTCGATCTTGAATGATTTCGATATATTGGCGACAGCTGCCCCAGGTGCTAATGTTTTAATTGGCCATTGGAAGCCAATCAAGAACTCTGTTGAAGAAGACATTATTCCTGGACTTCCAGTGGAATTTAGACGTGGGTTAGCAAGGGGTAAGAGCTCTTTAACATTGGTTGATTTCTCGGTTTTAGAAGAAATTGAAGCATCTGATGACTCTACGAAAGGCTTCTCAGAAGATTTTTTGATGCAACTAGCATTTTGGAATGCTGCATACCCCGAGCTTGGCGATTTGGTTGTCAATAAACTTCTCCAGGCAAATGGTGGCAGTTTCGAATTGTTAGCCTCCGTGGTTGACAAGTTCGTTCATAAGGTTTATGAGAAGAAGGCGTTAAAGAACATTGAAGTTCTTCCGGAATGGGCTGACTTGAAAGATGAGGAAGTTGAGCCTGAGGCAGAGCAGGAAAAACAAGAAGAGGAACTTAAGAAAGAAGTGAAGTTTTTCCCCTCTGAGAATTCCCTCTACCCTAACCCTCGCGCTGAAGGTGAAAATCAGGATGAAGTTGCACACACTGGATATAGGGATTTGGCCACTAGACTAGTATTCCCAGATGCGTACGAGTCTAAGAAAGAGCTCAGACCTGATTTGCCAGTCAAAAATTTTGTTGTAAAAGTTCAGGAGAACAGAAGACTCACTCCTGCTGAGTATAATAGGAATATATTCCACATTGAATTTGATATCACAGGAACGGGCTTGACTTACGATATAGGTGAAGCTTTAGGTATCCATGGCCGTAACAACGAAGATGCGGTTGAAGAGTTTCTCCGCTTCTACAATGTCGACGGAGATTCCTTAGTTGAGGTACCCAACAAAGAGGACTCCTCAGTACTTGAACTTAGAACTGCGAGACAGACATTACGAGACTCTGTTGATTTCTTGGGAAAACCGCCTAAACGATTCTATGAAGCTTTGTCTGAATTTGCTGATGATGAAAAGGAAAGAGAGCATTTACAGAAATTGGGAGGAGCTGAAGGTGCAGAAGAATTAAAGAAGAGACAAGACGTTGATTTTTGTACTTTTGTTGATATCTTAGAAGAATTTCCCTCTGCAAGACCATCATTCGGAGACTTGGTTAAAATTATTACTCCATTGAAGAGAAGGGAGTATTCCATTGCATCTTCTCAGAAAATGCATCCAAACTCAGTGCATTTGCTTATCGTAGTAGTGGATTGGATTGACCTTAAGGGTCGCAAGAGATTTGGCCACTGCTCTAAGTACTTGTCAGATTTAGCTATAGGAGACGAATTAGTTGTAAGCGTCAAACCTTCAGTTATGAAATTGCCTCCATTATCAACTCAGCCAATCGTCATGTCTGGATTGGGTACAGGTTTAGCTCCATTTAAGGCTTTCATTGAGGAAAAATTATGGCAGAAAGCCAATGGTATGGAAATAGGAGAAATTTATTTATTTATGGGCTCGAGGCACAAGAAAGAAGAGTACCTTTATGGTGAATTGTGGGAAGCGTACAAAGATGCTGGCGTATTGACCCACATTGGTGCTGCATTCTCCAGAGATCAACCTGAAAAAATCTACATTCAGGATAAGATTAGGGAATCCATTGAAAACTTGACTGACGCAATTGTAAACAAGAACGGTAGTTTCTATTTGTGTGGTCCTACATGGCCAGTTCCTGACATTACCGCTTGTTTGGAGGATATCGTGTCAACTGGTGCCAAACGTATTGGTCAAACTATCAAGGATGTTTCAAAGGTAGTTGAAGATATGAAGGAAGAAGGTCGTTATATCTTAGAAGTATATTAGTGAAATTTTTTGATAGCCAATTATAATAGATTTTTTAGAATCATAAAGTGCGTATCTCCTGATGCGCGGCAGAATCCTTTTTTTTTTTTTTTTTTATTTTTTCCGTGAATGACTATCCTTCATAGATTCAATTGTCATTTTTTGCTAGTCATAATCTAACCATGCTTCATTTGGTATCTAAAATACCTACAGGAGCGTTCAATTTACTCGAAGAGGATGGAAGTAACTGGCGAGGAATTGCCTCAGGTGTTCTGGGATCTATTTCGTAAGTCTTTGTATTAGGTGTTGAGTTTTTCATTACTAACTTCAAAAGCTTAGCATGCTGGATTGTTCTTTTAATGCCCCAGTTAATTGAACAATGGAGGTTAAAATCAGCTGAAGGAATAGCGATTGGATTCATATCGATTTGGTTTTTGGGAGATCTTTTCAATTTAGTGGGAGCAATCTGGGCAAACCTTTTACCAGAAGTTATCTTTTTAGCTGTATGGTTTTGCTTTGCTGATTTGTTGATGATATTCTCATATGTATATTATACGCATATTTATAAGAAGCATCATCATCATCGTCAGCACAGTCATGGTGAGCATCAACATCATCACCATGAGTCTCATTATACTGAGCACATAGCCCCAGTAGACGAGAACCAATTAGGAGAAGGGAGTCCATTGCTTAGAAGACGGCCTTCAACTCTTACTGACATTGCAATCGAACCAGAATACCATAGTGTGTTTGTGAAATATGTATTGCCCCTTATATTTGTGATCTGTTCTGGGATACTTGGATACTTTTTATCAGCTGGAAGCCCTAGGGAAGAAAATCCGGATACTGATATCAAAATTGGTCCTCAAATTATGGGCTACACCTCTGCAATTTTATATTTGGGAGCAAGAATACCCCAAATATTCCAGAACCATAAAAGGAAATCTGTTGAGGGCCTTAGTTTATTGTTCTTTTTATTTTCAACTATGGGTAACTTGGCTTATGCAGCGCAGATACTATTCTACAGGACGGACAAGTCCTATGTTTTGCTCAATATGAGTTGGCTACTTGGGTCATTAGGAACAATATTCGAGGATTCTTTCATCTTTTTACAGTTCTACATATATAGAAAAAGAAGCAAAGGGATGGCATAAGCCGCTTAATTCTAGCGTTGAATGCAATTATGAATATTGCCAAACGTAAACTTTTGTTGTACAATTTAAAGAGATCATTCTATAAAGAAATCACAATGCGGATATAACTTTAAATTATTAAGGGATAAATTCGGCTAAACGCTGACCTGGCTTCAGCATTTCGATGTCTAATTCATCAACACCTGGCCATTCAACCTTTCCTGCCTTCATAAACGACATATCTGTATTTTTCATAAACATATTCCTTTGTTTCAGCCAGTCTTTCAGAACATCATCGAATGCTTTATCCCATACAACATCGTAGACCTTTCTTACTCTAGCCTCCTCTTGTTGTCTTACTTCTTCTAATGCCATCCACTCCATATGCTTCAAATCATCGGAAGAAGGTTCATAGATATGCCATATGACATAGTGAGGTAATCCGTACACTGTATATCCCATTCTTTTCGACATTTTTCCGAATGCTTCAGTTTCTGCATGCTTTTCGAAGGAAAACGCTGGAAAATGAGAACCGCTTCGAAAGACCTTTGCTTTAGTCAAAATTGAAACACCTCCAATACCATCTAACTCCATTTCTACTTCCGGATCACCATAAGGATCTCTCAAGTAGGCCAAGTGTGGCCTCCATGTTTGATATTCCACGTATCCCTCAACAATACATGCATCTTCGTCTAAAGTTTCTGCAAGCTGTAATCCTCCTTCAGATTCCTGCCAAGAGTTCAAGTCATATGGCTGCTGGTTTCCCAACCAGTCTGGCAAGGGCCTCCAAACATTTGGAACTATGACGTCCTTGTCATGATGCATAAGATCTTCCAATATCGTTGGTGGTGCAGTTTCAACATCAGCATCTCTCCAGTAAACATAGGAGTGATATGGCTTTATTGCTACTGCCCAAAGCCAATTTCTAGCCCTAGCCATCAATTTTCTTCTTGGACCTTGGGCTGCAAAGCCATGTCTATCAGAAAATCCTTGGCCGATAGCCTGCCCGAAGTCTTTTTCGAAAATTTCGATGTTGCCGAATCTCTTTGTAGTATCGGGATCAGATTGAATTTTTTCCAATTGTTTTGTGAGTTCTTCCGCAGTCCCATCTTTTGAGTCGCTGACTAAAAATGCTAAATCTATCAAGTTGTGAGGATACGTGAGATTCCTCATATGTCCAAAAAACATAGGTAAGTGAGCAGCAGCATCTCTGAGCGGTACGCAGAAAAGAACTCTCTCGTCCCTCTGCCAACCATCGCTGCTACCTTGGTAATTCTTCAAATCGAAATACTCAACCGAAGGATAGTCCTTGAAGTCAGGCGCATACACCACATCTTTTTTTAAGGCTATGGTTCTCAAAAGAAAGAAGAGAGTAATTATACCAGCGCATATGGAGTAAAATATATGCTTCTTCCTCGCCGAGAATGCCTTACTATTTTTAACACTAATCTGGTTAGTATCTTTCATCGTAAGCAGCTAAAACTAAAAGAAAATATCAAAACAAATTTCTTTAATGAATACTTACTCGTGTTGGTAGAGCCCACCTGAGATAGGTTCTGACATTATCTAAATCTCCCTCTGGATCGGCCAATGCAAATCCTCCTTGTTACTTCTATATTTAGTCCAACCCCGTAAAAATTAAAGAGCCACTAATTCCTTTTTTCCACTAAATATACGGAGGCTCCCAATTAGCTCAACAACACTAGATTCCGTATAAGTGTCTTCTATATCTACTCGACCGCTTTTTCTTCGCCTGCAATGTTGTATTTTGATTTCTTTGCCCTTTTCGCCATCACGTGACCCATCGTGGTCCTTGGGCTTTCAAATCAAGGGCAGAAGATAGCTTTGGGTTACAATTGCGATAGGGACCCTTCGATTGTGTACATTAATAGTACATTTGGTAGGATCCCATTGGCAATTCCCGTTTTCTATTTGAGTCTTGACTTCAAGTAAAAACAAGATATAAGTTGCCGCAAATGTTGTCACATGGCGGCTAGTTCGCTGAAAGTCCTCAAACGACTCTCAAAGTTTCTTAATATTGGCAAGCAATATTGAATGATTTTTATAGAGCTTTCATGACTAATGAAAGAGTACTTAGAGCTTCTAGTTTTGTAAAAAACTGCAAAGTTGAGATTTAGCTGATAGCATCCTCATATAAACTTCGCGCTTTTTTTTTTTTGAAAGGTAAACAAGAGATAAAACATATGATCTTCTTTAAAGGGAATATTTGATTGAAGAATGAAAGTGGAGGAACTCATCATAGATGGGTTTAAATCATATGCCACACGTACGGTTATATCAGGATGGGATTCACAGTTTAATGCGATAACTGGATTGAATGGATCGGGTAAGTCTAATATTTTAGACGCTATTTGTTTCGTATTAGGTATTTCGTCTATGAACACAGTTCGAGCGTCAAACTTACAAGATTTGATTTATAAAAGGGGGCAAGCAGGGGTTACTAAAGCAAGTGTTACAATAGTGTTTGACAATAGTGAAACTGCTAAATCACCAATCGGATTTGAGAAATGTGCTAAGATCAGTGTGACGAGGCAAATTATATTGGGAGGAACGTCTAAATACCTAATTAATGGGCACAAGACACAGCAGCAAACGGTACTCAACCTATTTCAATCTATACAGTTGAACATCAATAATCCTAATTTCTTGATTATGCAGGGTAGGATCACAAAGGTTCTCAACATGAAGCCCTCTGAGATATTGTCCCTAATTGAGGAGGCAGCAGGGACGCGTACATTTGAGGAGCGAAAAGAGAAGGCTCAGAAAACAATGGCCAAAAAAGAAGCCAAGTTAAGCGAAATACGAAGCTTGTTACACGAAGAAATTGAGCCTAAATTAGAGAAACTTAGAAACGAAAAGAGGACATTTCTAGAATTCCAGCAAGTACAAACAGATTTAGAAAAGATTTCTAGGATAAAGGCAGCTCATGATTATGTGAATTACTCTAGAAAATTTGATGAAATTTCTGCTCTGCTACGAGAGAAGGAGGACGGAATGATGGAAAGTGAACAGCAAATTAAAAAATTAGACCTCGAGATTAAGAATCTTGCAAGAGATTTGGAAGAAGTAAAAGCACATAAGGAATCGGAGCTTAGCAAAAATGGAAGCATAACTGAACTCGAAAAGTCAGAAAATGAGCTAAATGATGAGTTGACTCGTTTAAACGCATCTATGGAGATAATGACGGAAAACTTGAGAGCTGAAGAAAATAAGAGTATTGCATTGCAGGGCAAAATTTCAGACGTCGAGAAAAATATAGCATTATTTGATAAAGCCTTTGTTGATAGCGATATGCAACACAATGCTATCATGGAATCCTTTAAAGCTCTCAAGAATGAATACAGCAAGAAAGAAGAACTTCTTGGCTCTCTTTCAACTGGTGTGTCTATGAGTGGTAACACAGAGTTCGGATATGCTGCTCAATTAAAAGAATACAAAGAATTATTAAATCAATCCAATATGTGCATTCAAGAGTCAAGGCTTAAAATTCAACACCTCAAAAATGAAATTAAGGCTAATGAGCCCAAAGTTGAAGAAGCCAGAAGCACTTATGAGAATCTATTAGGTGAGATTAAAGTACAGAATTCCGTAATCAAAGAAAAAGAGCAGGAACTTGCAAAGAGTGGCTTCGAACCAAAAAGAATGGTAGAACTTAAGGAGCAAGAGGATATTGTCTCACTGAAAATTGAGCTGTTAAACAAGCAATTGAGCACCTTGAGAAACCAGATCGGGGATATTGATTTTACCTACGCAAAGCCCTCACCTTCGTTTAATGATAAGAAGGTTAGAGGAATAGCTGCTAGATTATTTCACTTGGACGAAGCTAACTCTGATAAAGCGTTAGCATTGCAAGTTTGTGCCGGAAGCAGGTTGTACAATGTCATTGTAGAAGATTCTGAATCTGGCTCACTTTTACTTGAGAAAGGTAAGCTAAAGAAGAGAGTAACTATAATTCCTTTAGATAAGATTCACCCGAGAGTTGCCAAAGACTCTTCAATCCAGGCAGCGAAACGCATGTGTCCTGGCAAAGCTGATTTAGCGCTTAACCTTATTGATTTTGATAATGATCTATTAAAAGCGATGCAGTATATTTTTGGGAACACATTTATCTGTCAGGATCCCCAGACTGCCAAAACGATTACCTTTAGTAATGAAGTTAGGACAAGATCTATCACATTTGAAGGTGACACATATGATCCCGAGGGTAATTTATCAGGTGGCTCTCGTAGAACATCTTTTTCAGTTTTATTATTGATTCAAAAGTACGATAAATTGATGAAAGAATTAGAGGAGAACCAGAGAAAACTAGAAGAAATTGGTTTATCCATTCAAAAGTATCAAATTGTATCAAATAAGACATCAAAAATACAGAATGAAATAAACGTGAAGTTACACGAGCTATCTCTTATGAATAGAAAGCTTCAGAGTAACCCGTCTGCTCTGTTTTTTCAAAAACATGAGAATGATAAACGTGAAATAGACAATCTTTTGCAATTGATCAATAGCGAAGAGGCTAAATGCCAGAATTATGAGAAAGAAATAAAACATGTTGAAAAAGAAATAGAGGAGTTTAATACAGATAAAGGAGCTAAATTAAAAAACCTTAAAAAAGAAGTGAACCTTTTGAAATCATCTTTGCAGGAAAAAGAGGGCGAGATGGCTGAACACAACGAAAAGCATCAATCAAAGCAATTAGATTTAGACGGGAAAAGGGAGGAGCTTGAGAGCTTAAAGCAGTCCTTCGAGCTGTGCTCAAATTCAAGAAAGGACCTAGCTAATGAAGTATCTCTTTCGAAACGAAAAGTAGACGAAACTGTTGAGAAGCTTCTGGAGATTCGATCTGAGTTAGATGATAAGAGATCGAATCTTCTAGGATTGAATGAAGAGTTTCGTGAGCTATCTTCGGTGCTAGAGACAAAGACTGAATTATCGAACTCTTCGAAACTACATGTTCAAAAAGTCAAGCATGACCTCGAAAAAATGCGTTCCGTGTGGAGCGGCGTAAAAGAAAAGCTCAATAAAGTTATCGAACAATTTGAATGGGTCCTAGACGGTAATGTAGTAAATGGTATTCTTCAAAAATACCCCAACATTAATATAGATGAGTACGTGGAGCAGGTGGCAACCTTGGAAGAGAAGTTTCAAGGTATGAAGCGCAAAGTGAATACTAATATTATGAATATGATAGATAACGTAGAGAAGAAAGAAGCTTCTCTCAGAAATATGATTAAAACAATCGAAAAAGATAAGTCAAAAATTGAAAACACCGTGGCAAAACTCAACGGGTATAAAAGAGATACATTGAATAATACTTACAAGAAGGTGTCTGTTGATTTCGGTAATATTTTCTCTGATCTCCTTCCTGGTTCTTTTGCGAAACTTGTCCCTATTGACGACAACGATGTTACGAAGGGCCTAGAGGTGAAAGTGAAGCTAGGTACAGTATGGAAAGAAAGCTTGGTTGAGCTTTCGGGGGGACAGCGGTCTTTAGTAGCGCTTTCGCTTATAATGGCATTACTTCAGTTCAAACCAGCCCCTATGTATATATTGGATGAGGTGGATGCCGCCCTTGATCTTTCTCATACTCAGAATATCGGACATTTAATCAAGACAAGGTTTAAAGGATCACAGTTTATCGTAGTTTCCTTGAAGGAAGGTATGTTTACAAATGCAAATAGAGTCTTCAGAACTAGATTTCAAGACGGAACTTCCATGGTTTCGGTAATGTGAAGTTTAACTACTTGCACCTAGAAGTCTTTGTTTACATCATATATGTCTCTGCTCACTTTAGCCACGTTAAGTAAGCTTTATATTTTGCAATAATTGAAAAATTCGAAATGCGCATCATCATGAATCGTCAAAACAAGCCATTAAAACAGTCTATATAGTATACATGATCAACTTATGGCGAAAAAGTTGTACTTCAATACATACAAGACGCTTCTATGTACTGATAAAGAAATCGAAACAAAAAAAAAAGGGGCTTGAAGTTGGAAAATTGCCTTTGAAAGATAGCAGATCTAAAGCCCCAAGAAAAGGATATTCAGGTACCCTTAATAAGATAGAAGATTCTGCAGAAGATCCTTCTAAAAAACATGACGGCTTGCAAGAGGTACAAAATTTAATTAAGAAAAAGGTAAATACTTATTATGACCCTTCTAACTCCAAATTGAACTTGGCATTAGACAATAAGACTCTCTTTGACAGTATATACCGAGAATGCCAGGAACGGATGGATAAACGATATCGAAAGGCTTCCCTTGAGTGGAAAAACAACTTTACACGTGTGACTAGAGGTGTTTCGTCAGAAACCATGAAGAAGCATAAAGGATTGGAGAAAGAAGCGATTGTCAGGCGTGAAATTCAAAAACACATACGAGAAGCTAGTATATCTGAAGAAACAGCTCTTTGCGCTATTTCAGTAGGCGATTTAGTTGCGCTTAGTCACGATTCGGTAGACTTGTGGCTCATCATCTCTTGCCCGAAGAATTTGGACTCAAATTCATATACTTTTGTTAATTGTGAAGGTGAAGTTATTTTTGGACCTAAACTGATGATCAAGTTAAGATTTCCTAAAATAATTCCAAAGTATCTTGCACAAGTCGTAAATAGCTTCGTTCAGCTAGAGAGAAAATACTTGGACATCGCACCAGTCGGTGTTTCTGACGCAACGTTTTCAAAATCAGCTGAATCATTACCTCTACAACTCCAAAGTAGAACGAACACTGATACGGAGACTCAGAAGAATATCGGGGAAGTTGATTCAACAGAGAGAACGGCTGATTTTATTGTTTCACAAGCGTCTTCGCAGCTTTTGATAAATTCAGACGTCAGTACTTTTCACGTCCCAGTCGATGCACGTAATATTTTCTCTCCAGCTCTTAAGCTGTTAGCCATAGAGGCGTTTGAGAGAATACCTGAAATATCACAGAAGCTTGAAATTTTGCATAGAGTTCTACAATATGATGAAAACGAAGACTTATTAGATTCACCAAGAAGAATATCTATATTTCAACTATTGTCATATCTTGAGCAGTTTGATCTTGATATGTTATCGGGTGCAAAGATAGAAAACCAAAGATCTCTGCTCTTAATGATGTGGAGAAAGATTCTTGAACACGACTTGTACGAAGACCTCAGGAAGGAGCCGTCTATGTTGGGTAAATCAGTCCCGGCTGATAGTTTGGCTGAAGTGAAAACTGAAAGAAAATTTCCCGTGGCGGAATTCATGGCTCTTGTTCTCGCTTTGAGAATGCAAGGGCGCATGTGGACTTTATTTCAAAGTAATTCAACAAATCCACCATTGAGCGTGAACATATTGCCACTACGTAACGTTGAAACAATTTCGAAAATAATAGCTTTTTTGAAATTGAGGAAAAAGCAAGCTAGTGTTGTTACATATATTGTGAAGAAAATAAGAGGAGAGGACAAAGGCGCAGCCCCGAAGTACTACAGCAGAATTATTCAGCTATTCAAAGATTACATATCGGGAAATCTCACAAATGATCCCGCATTGGAGACTGAGCTAGTTTCCATTCTCCGCCTCGTTGACAAATCTTTAGCTGAGAATGGAGAAAGCTTTTCAGAGATAGTTCCTGCTTTGACAGATTATTCTAAAGTCAGAGCTTACGAATTATTATGTATGCTTGGGGAAACTTACAATCTGAATAAGAAAGCTCTTGAAACTCCAATTCACTGGTCTACATCTCTACAATTACCTAATTATAATGTCCTGATGGCCTCAGATTATAGTTCAGAGTATTATGAGCTTTTGGATAACGAGTTCTCTAAATGCGAAAGCTGGGATGAAATTTTATGCATGGGGAAGGAAGCATCTTCTGCGTGCGTAAATGATGCGCCTTTTTCATCTTTTGAAGAAAATATACTACAGACAGGCAAAGGCATTAACATAGAGAAAGAATTCTACTCAAACGACCCCCTTAAGGATGTAAGAGAAAGCCTTCGAGATGTTCCTGTCTATTGCATTGATTCTGAGGAAGCGCATGAAATAGATGATGGTATTAGTATTAGGACAGACGAAAAGGGAGAGAAATATATTCTTTCAGTTCATGTGGCCAATCCAACGTCCTATGTTAAGCCTTTTTCTTTGATAAGCAGAATAGCCCTCAGCAAGGGCTTCACCTCATATTTTCCTGATGGCCCTTTCATGATGCTTCCTGACTTCATTTCTAAGCTTACAGGATTGGTCGGACCTAGCCTGAGAAGAACGTTTGCAATAGAATTTTTGGTTGATAAATCGCTCGTTGATAGCTATATTCAAAAAAAAATGGATAATAGCTCTTATGTCGCGAGCAAGGATGAATTGAATTTTATTGCGAAGGGGATGCAGAAGTCAGCGACAGTAAAAGCATTTCTAGTGAACAATTTACCGAAGGGCTTTACCTATAGCGCAGTAAATGAGATATTGAACGACAGTTCGAATGTGAAAAAAATGAAGGAGGGCTGCTGTGATAATATCGATGTCTCCAACTTGTTCAAATTATATTACATCTCTACGCTCTTGAAAGACATTCGTTTGGTAGCTGGAAATGGTTTGGAGATTGATATGCAGAGATCCTCGATAAAAGTTGAGTACGAAGGTAGTTCTCAGAATCCTTTTGAAAGGAAGGAAGGTAAAGCTAGAGTGTGCGTCGATGGAATTGGCAAATGTTCTCCCATAATCACTATTTCGAATAGCCAGGACCAGAGAAGCGACTCTAAATCACAAAATCTTGTTTCAAATTTTATGATTAGTTCTAATTACCTCGCCTCTATTTTTGCACGTCGCAATCAAATCGACGTAATACATAGGTCGCAAGAATTGGGGCTTGAGGATTCTGTTTTGGCACAGCTTCTACAGATGTGTTCTGAGAAATATTATGCACAGCAAGGATTATCAGTTGATGAGTTATCTAAGATAATAAGTGTACTAAATTCGGCACATTTGCAAGTACCAGAGAAAAGTCATGAAAGTTTAGGAGTTTCAGGATATGCCACGATCACGTCCCCTCTAAGAAGATATGTAGATATGGTTAATCACTGGAAATTTGAAGAGTTTTTGTTATCTCAAAAGCACCAAAAGCATAGAGTTTTCAATAAGTATCAACTACATTTCATCGCAAATCACTTGAGAAGCTCCGAGATGATTAACAAACGGATGCAGAATCAATCGAATAAATTTTGGGAAGGATTATTCTTCAAGCAATACGTGAAGCTCTCAAAATTTGAAAAGAAAATCCCATCTCTGAGCTTCTCGTTGTTATTAAAGAGCAGTCCTATTTTCGGTGATATTAACGTAGATATCATCGGCTTCACAAGCCTTAGGGCAAGGCTTGAATCCACCACAGAAATAATCGAAAGCTTTAACTCTGGCAAACTACAAGTAGGTCAAATATTAGAAGGAATGTTTGATATTACGAAGTTAGATTACATAGAAGGTGAGATTTACTTGCGTCAAAGCAGCAAAGTATAATGAGTTTGTACATAGTAATGATGAGCATTCATTTGCGTATATTTAATACCGCGTGTAATTGGAGTACTGCATTATTCTCAGTTGAAAAATTTTTCAGCTTAAAACCTCAAAGCCAGACTGAGAATACGAAAACTTCTCTATATCCATCTTTATATTTCTAAAAAAATGGTAAGTTTTATTACTTGAAATGAGGCTGGACACCTCCGGTTACTCTTTGGTACCTTTACGTATCCGAGTGTGCGAGGAGTGTTGTCTTTCCTTTACACTAGTGCGTTTCTAGCTTTCTATTCAGAAAGTTCAGATTGTCACTATGTAAGAGATTCGTGCGCATTCCTTGTTGCACTGGCTGAGTATCTCAGGAAGATACTGTAGAGTAAGGTATTAAAGGGTTCATTTTATTAAAAATGCTTTAACTAACTTACTCAATGACACAGCCTGCAAAAAAAGTTGCTCCAGCACCATTAGCAAGTAAATCTGTGAAAAAATCAGGTTCCAAAAACCCTCTCATTGAATCTCGTCCAAAGAATTTTGGCATTGGACAAGATATTCAACCTAAAAGAAACTTGTCTCGTTTTGTCAAATGGCCAGAGTATGTGAGATTGCAAAGACAAAAGAAAATATTGTCCTTAAGATTAAAGGTACCTCCAGCTATAGCTCAATTTCAAAATACTTTAGATAAGAACACGGCTGCACAGGTATTCAAGCTTTTCAACAAATACAGGCCTGAAACCCAATCTGAAAAGAAGGAAAGATTGACGAAGGAGGCTGCCGTTATTTCTGAAGGGATGAGTCGCCAAGACGCCTCTCCAAAGCCAATTTTAGTTAAATATGGGTTGAACCATGTTGTGTCGTTGATTGAAAATAAGAAGGCCAAGTTGGTTTTGATTGCCAATGATGTTGACCCAATCGAGTTAGTTGTCTTTTTGCCAGCGTTATGTAGAAAGATGGGTGTTCCATATGCCATTGTAAAGGGCAAGGCGAGATTAGGCACTTTGGTTCATAAGAAGACCTCCTCGGTTGCTGCTTTGACAGAAGTTGCTTCAGAGGATGAGTCTGAATTAGCCAAGTTAATTCTGACTATCAACGCTAATTTCATTGATAAATACGAGGAATCAAGAAGACAATGGGGTGGTGGTATTGTAGGTTCGAAAGCTGTGGACAAAAGAGCCAAGAAAGCCAAACAACTCGCGGTTGATCCTACTATTCACGCGTAATGCTATTTAAAATACATAGGTCTACATTTGTAAAATATCACAACTAATAAACTTACCTTGAAGTAATTGTTAGTCTATGTAAGGTTTTTGGAATCATCATGATTAGGTCTGAGCCCTAACCCTTATCATGTGATACTAGTTTTGTGGAACAAAAATTTTTGCTCACTGCTGGAGGCATACTTCGAGTATAATTAATTTTCACGATAATAATACAATAAGTAAAATTAATAAAACTTAAAGGTATGTCTTGATTAAACTACATGGATTTTTGCTTTGAATAGTAATGTTCTCGGTGGAGTTACCATTAAAGATGGGTTCCTAAATTGAAGACGAATGTTTTGAGATCTTTCATTTGACTTTGTTTCGATTAAGTCGTTAATGTAATTCTGAATATTTTTAATTAGATTCAAGGAGAATACTTGTACTGTTACAGAAGCTAGATTAATCCAGTTGTTTTTTTTTTAAACATAGTAGCAAGAGAACTAACACATTTTAGATGGCTAAGTCTAAGAACCATACCGCACACAATCAAACCAAGAAGGCTCATAGAAATGGTATCAAGAAGCCTAAGACTCACAAGTACCCATCTTTGAAGGGTGTTGATGCTAAGTTCCGTCGTAACCACAGATACGCTTTACACGGTACTGCTAAGGCTTTGGCTAAGGCTAGAGCTGAGAAATCAGCCTAAGCGTAGCTTAGCAAGTATTGGATCAGTACATCATTTCATAATTAGTTACTTGTATATGTTATAATTATAACAGACTTCGAGGATTGTGGTTATTTTGAGTTTATCAATGTAGTCCTGATGTTTCTTTGGTGCCAGTTACACGAGTCTCTTATGAACTACTCAAGAATACATAGCAAAGCTTTGAATAAGACATGGGTCAGACATTTGATAGTACGATAGCAACAATAACGTTGTCACCCGTACTTAACAATTCAGTAATTCACCTGAGATACCAGCCGTTAGTGGAATCGTCAGCTAGGAACATCTTCAGAAGTACAATCTTCTGCTATAGAAACTATCAAAAGCCATTTATTGTTATTCATTATTTTATTCTACAACAAACTTAATTATAAAATAATTAGTCACTGGTCTTTTGAGAACCACGTAACAAACCAGTTCTTCTGGCGGCAATCAAACCTGCCTTTTGACCTGGAACAGCACCTCTAGAAATAGTAGAAGCCTTACCAATATGTTGATGGTTACCACCACCATGAGGGTGATCAACTGGGTTCATAGCAACACCTCTAGTCTTTGGCCAAGAGTTACGCTTAACCTTGTACTTGTGGAAAGCTCTACCAGCCTTCAATAATGGCTTATCAATTCTACCACCACCGGCAACAACACCAATGACACCTCTTGCATCAGATGAGAGAATCTTCTTAGCACCAGATGGCAACTTGACTCTGGTCTTGTTCTCATCTGGGTTGTGTCCGATAATGATAACGTAGTTACCAGAAGTTCTACCTAAAGCACCTCTGTCACCAACCTTTTCTTCCACATTAGAAACAATAGTACCTTCTGGCATGGCTCCTAATGGCAAGATGTTACCAACGTTCAAGGAAGCCTTCTTACCGGCGTAGACAAATTGACCAGTGTAGACACCTTCGTTGGCAATGAAAGTTTCCTCTCTCAACTTGTACTTGTATGGGTCACGGAAAACAACCTTGGCCAATGGGGCACCTCTACCTGAGTCATGGATGATTTGCTTTACAACACCACGAACATAACCGTGACGCTCAGCATAATCTAAGGTTCTCAACTTAGCAGCACCCTTTCTTAACTTGGTGTGAGCTGTGAAAATAGAACCAGCACCTTTTCTTTGGTTACGAATAACTCTACCTAGTATTGTTAGTAATTGATCCCCAGGTATCCCACAAGCATCTCTTCGAATAAAAGGAAGCTCATAGAGTTCGATGCCTTTCTAGTATACTCCCCTACTCATGTTTTTGAGTAGCTTACTGTTCGATCAGTACGAAGAAAGTACATCTTTGTAATGACAATCTCCTCGTTACTGAAGTTTCAAAAACCTGAGAGATGTATTCATCTTCCAACCTGATAGAAAGAATTCTAACCTCTAAAGGTATTTAAGTTCCCCTTTGTCGACAGTATATACTAGTAGGTAGTTATGAATCCTCTTATTAATTAAAACATACCCATTCTTAGTGTTTGGTTTACTTGAAAGAAGTCCTCTAGTAAGTATATTAAGAGTTAATTTTGCACGAATTAATGAGACCGGTATGAGGTCGGGTGAAAATTTTCAGAATGTTAAATTACACAAACTCATAAGGGCTTTAGCCCTAATTTTCAGGTGACGCGCTAACCTTGTGACAGATATGGGAATTAGCATGAGACGAATGGGGGCATAATAGTATATTAGTTAAATTCAATAACAGGCATATATATCATAGTATCTGGATAGCAGAGAATCTTCTTATTAAATGAAGAAGATTTCTTGTTTGCTCATAATATGTAGTTTATTAATATTTATGTTAGGACAGCATCCACCATCAGAAACTTGTGAGAGTGTTTACTATTAGTGGCGGAAGGGTTTCCCTGTGGAGCTGAAGAAGTATTAGCATTCGACGCATAAGCACTCGATGGAACATGTTCTTTACTCTGCTGCATAGGATCCTCCTTTTCATTTTTGGAACTAGCGTGAGGATCTAATGTTGAAGGGATTTGCAATTCCTTATCTTCTTCCAAGTCCATAATCTTCAGTTGATTTTTAGGGCTGTGAATAGGGCCAGTATAATTTTCACCTGAACCACCAGGGGGAGGAGACAATTTTCCCGTATATAAAGTTTTGGTTTCTTTATGTTTTGGCGCATCTGTATCGGACTCTGAAGCATTGGTGAATACTTGCGCCGTAAAATCAGGACCCCTGATCCTGCTATCGGGGTCATTGTTCTTTCCCTTGCTTTCAGAATTCTGACCCTGCTCAACAAGATCTTGTTTTCTAGTATTGTCTGAGGATATACCTCTGGCGTTACCTCCTTCAATATCATGTGCAGCCAGGGAATGGGAATTTTTCGCAGCTTCAGCCCCAGAAGAAGAAATCAAGCCATCGCCACTACCACGACCACTCGATTCCATTCGATTATTATTCTCCAGCAAACCACTGTTGGAAGTCTCATCCTTAGAATTCGATTTTCGCTTACCGGTCATATGCCTAGCGGATTCCTTTGCTGCCCCAATAAATGTGCCAATTCCTGATTGCTTCTTCTCTTTGGATGCGCTTCTCTGCATCTCGTCAGTACTACTTCTAAACAATACGTTTCTATTTTTCTCACTCTTTTGATTATTACTCGACCCTTCGTTCGCCAAATTTTTGTCCTGCAAAGAGTTGGCGTTTTGATCACTACTTAAAGGATTTTGGCCCAATGTGCCATTGCTGATACCATCTCTCTTAGTAGATGGATTTGCTTCGTCGGCTACATGGCTGCTTTGAGGACGGGCATTTGTTGCAGTATAAGATTCTTCATTCACTCCATGTTTCTGATACGACGATGTTTTAGGATTTATGGGTCCTTCATTATCATGGCCTTGACCCATTCCACTATTCATTCCCGATTTGCGCATTCCTACAAGATCCTTCTGATCATCTGTTCTCATTTGAGAAGCATTATTCTTACCAGCCGTTCCATCGGCAAGGGTCCCTGGGCCATCGTGCCTAAATTTTTCAATATTGTCATTCGCATCCTGGAAGGGCTGAGTGGCAGGCGTAGAGTCACCATGCGAAAATCTCCTTTGGCGCTCTCCCAGCCTTACAGGTCCTACACCTTCATAATAATTCGTATTCTCGGGGCCACTGCTAACTTGCTGTCGTTCGCTCATGCCTTCGTTCAGCTTTTGGAGTCTTGAACTATCAAACGTTTTAGAGCCCTTATCGAATGAAGATGACTTACGGTGAAAACTTGGCGTATGCCTCATGAGCTTACCCATTGGTGTAGAATGTAGCACCTTCTCATCTGTACCCTCTGTATTCTCACCGTTAAAATCCCCCGCTAAAGCATAGTACTTGTAGTTCGATTGCACAGTTCCTGGTTCAGCATCAAGCTCTGCTCTCGACAATTCAGATTTGCTGGGCGTGGTCTCGGTAGCCTCATGGCTACGAGGAACCAGAGAACTCGTCGACCCATGAGGAAGCAACGTCCTCTTTAATCTCGTTAAAAATCCTTTCTTCTCCTGGCCTTTATCTTCAATATCTGTCATTCTGCGCTATTTCGATTTAAATCTAATTAGCTCTATCTCAGAGAAAAAGGTCTTCTGTTGATTAAGCAGTAATGTTCGTATAAAATCTGACTGTGACATTACCAAGATTTAATTGCTCTTTTAAGTGCTGATAATAGTGTAGCAATCGAATTGCAGATGCAACTTTACGCAAAATACGGTTCTCGATGGATGCGAAAAACATGGGGTCCAATATTAAAAGAAAAGTTATATTCTTACGGGCTCACTAGAATTTTTTAACGTAAACAGTCTAAGAGGTATCGCAGTATACGGGAATATACCATAATACAAGTCTAATATATAGCCTCATAAGAATTTTAATGAGTAATATATGCAATAAAAAAAAGAAGGTTCAGAATCATTTCTTAGGTGCGCTCAGGAGGTCTATTGGATTTGTTGTAATTTAGTCTTGTGACCAACCAATCTAAGCTCTCTCTTATACCTCTATTCTCAAGAACTGATACAGGAAGTAGTTTCAGATCCGCTGCGTCTAATTCGCTGACGAGATTGATGAAGTAGCCAGTTTTAAGGGAGACCAAATCGACCGCTGTAGGTAGGTCCTGCTTGTTTGCCATCATAAGGATTGGTACATTAAATGCTTCGTTATAGTTTGCGTCATCGTCCTTCCACGACTCGTCGTGAACAATATCCATAAGAGTTTCATAGCATTCCTGGAAGCGATCCGTATCTGTTGAATCTATGATAAAGATGATACCGTGGCACGACCTATAGTAACGGGACCACATATTTCTTAACGATTTCTGACCGCCCAAATCCCAGAATTTGAGGTTCACATTGTTTTCCCTGGGGTTCTTTGTGCTTACAAACTGGATTGTCGTGACATTTTGGCCCACTGTCGGGAGAATTCGCTTCGCCTTGAGGGCCTCTGAAGTATTAACTTCATCCGGAGATTTAGTTTTCTTCGTATCCGTGGCTAAAGGATAAACTAGCTTTAGATACTCTAGAAATGATGTTTTTCCAGCATTATCCAATCCCAAAATTAGTATATTATATCTCTCTTTCTTTGTATATTGTGTGTATAGCGATGAGGCCAAATGAAACATGCTATTGCGTAAATCTATTCACTCTCACAAACTGATATCATGCCAATTCTTCAAGATTCAACAAGGAACTTTTCAATAAATAAATCTCTATCTAGCACCCTATTATTAATAAAAGGTCGCCAGTTTTTAGTTCCAGGAGTATGCTATATTGTTACAATTTGTTTGCACTATATGCGTGGTTAAACCAGTAGAGTAGATAAAATTTTCAGAATCTCACTCTCTTAAGTTTTCATGAACAGAATCACAACTGTATACCAATGCCCATTTTGGTATCAGAAGTGACTCTATGTGATTAGTTCAAGGTATGTAATACACGTGTGGGATATTCTGATGATCACAGATAGGGACAACTGAAATATTTATGAAGAGAAGTTGTCATTGATAGTAGAAAATTTTATCTGATGTATCCCTTAGCAATGCAAGCTTACAGAGTATGGCTAACATAGAATCATTAGGAGCTAGAACATTCAATACATATACAATACACATAAGTGCAACCCAGTTTTTTTTTGAACTCATGTAGAGGCGTAGTATACGGATTCGTTTTATTGTGGACGACAGATGGGCATTATCATATCTCGATTTGAATTTTGGTCAAGGATGGACCAACTGAGCTATTTCGGGCTACCTAGCTGCTTGCAGGGCGACTTGTAGGCTTCAATCGTCTCTTTGTAGGCCCTTGGAGGACGCCAGTACTGGTTTGTTGAAGAAATGAGTACTACACTACCGATTGGATTGGTCGAAACGCTATTCAGAGATCGGGCTAACAATGTGCAACTAATAAACAGCCATGTCTTTCAAACTTCCATTCAACTTTCAATCAGTACAAGACTCCTTGTCGTACGAGAATTTATCAAAGTCTTTGCGAAAGAGCAAGGAGTCAATTCAGCCACTTGCGGATAGAACAACACAACTCATAAGTACTCAATTGCATCATTTGCAGGAATTGTCTAAAGGCACAAACGTCGAAGTTAGTGAGCTCCCTGAAGAATACACGATACTCGAGAAGAATTGTGATTTGTTGTTCCAACTTTACAGTTCGCTTCTTGAGTTCACCAGTGAGACTTTCGAGAAAGTTTCCTATGACTATCCGCCCGGTAACACTGCCCTCAATAAAATCAAGGATTCGAACGTAGGAGAAATTTTGTCCACTAAATTCAATCAATTGAAGAATGTCTCCACACCACAGGAACTAGAAGAAGCCTTGATGGGAGAGCAGCCTGATGAAGCACACATACAGACCATTTCGGCCCAGCTCCCTAGGACGCTCTATGGTAAATTGGCCCAGACCGTGATGAACTTTAGTGAAGAATTCAAAGAGCCCAACAGCCCATTATCGCTCGCATTACTTCAATTTTCTTCTGCATACATGGAAATTGCCTCAGCTAGGCTTGACATGGATAAGAAGATAGTTCAGGAATGGCATTATAAGATTGTAGATGTTCTCAATGAAGAGTTCATTAAAGTGAACGAGATGCGCAAGAGTGTTTACACTTTAAGGGCAGACTTCGACACTTTCCGTGCAACTGTTGAAGGAGATGAAGAGAATGAGGATTTAATCAAGAAGGAGGATGAGTTTGTTGCTGCCACAGAAAGTGCTGTCGCTGAGATGAAGACTTTGTTGAAGCCCTCTAAGAGTATTGACTTGTTAGTTGTATTTATTGAGGCTCAAAAGGAATGGCATAAAATGTCTCTTGCAAAGTTAGATGAGCTTTCATCAAATTTACAGAGTATCGACACTTCTGAGGCGCAAGAGGATTAATATTATATGGTGAGATCTGTGTAGAAATAAATTAATGTAAATTTAAAATTGAAGTGCGCATCGCCTTATCCTATGAGCCTTCTTCTCTCGGCCCATTCAATTAGGTGATATGCATTCAGCTAGGAAGCCATTGTACAGCGATAAGAGGAACGTCTTGAACAAAGCTGGACTTATCGAACCTATTGTAAGGCACTTGATTCAGGAATCTTTATTTTACAAGCAGTATCTATATTTGACTAACGAAGAGACAATACTTCCCATAATTGTTGAACACGTTAAATACGTTGGAGGAACGAATGCCAACGGAAGGCCTTCTCCATTTTTATGCTGTCTATTTCGGCTATTAGAGATAGAACCTAGTACGCATATTGTGGACATTTGCATCAACCAAATGGGAACAAACCAGTTCAAATATATGACTGCATTGTTTATGATATACGTACGACTTGCATGGAAAAGCGAAGACGTATACAGAAAGCTAGAGCCCTTCTATGCCGATAGACGAAAGATAAGGGTTCTCCTAAAGTCCCCAATTGTAGTGAATGGGCTTCCTACGCAGTATTCGTTGTCTTACATCGATTCCTGGTGTGATGAATTGTTACATGAGCTTCGGGCAGCAGATGTTATCCTCCCGAAGCTAACACCAAGGCTATTGCTTGAACGAAAGGGTATAATGGAACCACGAAAGTACTATTTCAGCGATGAAGAGATGTCATCTCTGCAATCTGATGACTCTGAGAGCTTCAGTGATTAAATTCTCAACGAAGATAAAAATAATGTTTGCGAAGCCCTCCGTGTGAATAATTGGTTTTCCTGGCAACACTTCCAGGTATTTTAGCTTCATTTAAGGACGTTCGTGTTAGAGAATTACCTTTTGTATGATAACCTGTACTTTTAACTTTTTTTGTTTTGCTGGTTATTTCGCACATTTGAACACGAATGATTATCAGCTTATGGAACGACAAAAATAGTATAGGGATATTTCTATGTTAATATATTACTCAAGAGGATCCCGCATATATATGAACACCGTTAAGATAGCGGTTTAATCTTGGACTATGGCAATTACTGTTCTTTCTGAAGAACATCCTAACACTAGTGGGGGGTTCAGTCAACCCCATTCGTCTAGAATGAAAATCACTGCAATTATTATACTATTCATCATATCGTTAATATCATTTGTTTGTCAGACAGAGTTTACATCCCAAGCATATATTCTTGGATACTCAGAGCCGTTCTTTCTTTTGTTTATAACCCATGGATTATGGTGGATTTTTTGGCCAATACAAGTTTTCGCGGTTTCGTTGTGGAAGACTATTAGAAGACTAAGTGAAGAAAACAAGCCGAAGGAGGAGAGCGATTTACGGGTTCGCGAGGAGCTTTTACCAAATTACGAAAGTCCAGAAGACAGCAGACCACAGGGAGCCAAGAAACCATTCTCTGCTTGGAAGTACTTCAAGCTGTGCGTGATAAAGCAAATCCATAACATCTACCATACTTCAATTCTAGTTTACGAAGCTAATGTTAATGACAATTTTTCGACTAAATGCAATGAGACTATTCAAAATAGTACGCAACTATCCCAGACTAGATCGTTGACAGACTGCGTCCGCTCTTTTCTCAAGACACCTTCATTTCGCTATCTCGTATCTAGATGCTTCTTTGTTGCACTTGTTTTGACAGTTGCGGGAGCAACTTGGTATGCCGCTATGGCAATGACTTATGCATCAGATGTCACTGCAATCTATAATTGTTCTGCATTCACAGCCTACACGTTTGCAATCCCCATATTGCGAGAAAGGTTTTCATGGTTGAAAGCTGGCTCGGTTCTTGTTGCCCTTTCTGGTGTTTTCATAGTCGCCTATTCTGACGATGGCACGGTAGCAGATTCAGAAACAAAGACGTATCCCTATAGGTTTTGGGGAAATTTTATCATTCTTATAGGTGCAATCCTATACGGGTATTACGAAGTTTTGTACAAAAAGTATGCATGCGTGCCTCTGGAGCTTTCGTTTATCCTCACACCCAGACGACAAGTGATCTTTTCGAATTTCGTAATGGCTATATTAGGAGTTTTCAGTGTCTTGATTCTAGGCTTAGGAATTTTGATTACGCAGCTCCTGGGAATTCATCACTTCAATCTCATTAACTATGGAAGTAATACGACAAAAATATGGCTCTATAATCTAGGTTCTGTTATCTCGAATCTTCTTTTTAGTGCCCTGTTCTTGTGCTTGATGGCTCTTACAAGCCCTGTGCTTTCGTCTGTCTCCTCCTTACTAACAATATTTTTAATTGGGGTTGTTGAGTGGATCTTGTTTGACAATAAGTTAGGTTTTCAACAATTAGTGGGGGACTCTTTGGTAATTGTTGGCTTTATTCTTTTGTCCGCAGCCTCGTGGAAAGAGATCAGCGAGGGAAGTGACGAAGATGACGTCGAAGCTATCAGCACATATTCGTATGCCGTAAGCTCTATGGGTCAAGAATCTATTCGAAGTAGAAATCCATAGAATCAATTTGTTTGTTGATTCCTGTATATTATTTAGAATATAAACCTGACCTATTCTCTGGTGTAATCAGAATAGTTTGCCATGACTGTGGATGAACAATACCAGGATGCCGCCTTCAAGGGCGTTATGAGAAGTCTCAACCTCGATGAGACCGAGCTTCCTCCTTTGCCAACAAACTTCGACGACCTAAATTATGAAGAATTAGAGCAAACAAAGATAGAAATCGAAAGGCAACTATCTTTGTTGTTTGAAGTTTTGAAGAACCAATACAACGCAGACATGTCTACTGAATTGGTTTCACCAGATGGATTTCCAAGGGGCGATATAGATGTAGTGGCTATCAGATTGATTCGGGTCAAAATTAACCGTTTGAGGAATGATGCGAAAAGAGTATACTCTGTGATTGAGAAGAGGCTTATAGAGCGTTTCAACACTACAGGTGAACAAGCACCACGAAATAATACAATATCAGGCTCTGAAGAATTACCTGAAGCCTCACGGCTGATAGATGAGTATCGAATCCCATTTTCTGTTATAAGTGAAATCGATACACTAGGGCCGGCATACGCAGCAGGATTGAGAATGCAAGACAAGATAGTGGCAGTAGAATCTATACACGCAGGAAATCATGACAATTTGAGAGAAGTGCAAAGAAAGATAGTAGAGAACATAGGCAAACCGGTAAGAATTAGTGTATTGCGAGACTCTATACGACATAACCTAGAATTAATACCTAGGAACGATTGGGGTGGGCGTGGTGTATTAGGGTGTCGTTTGGTCCTTCTTTAAGGACTGTTGTGCGTTTTCTGATAATATATGATGTGTATATCGGATTTATCCTCCATGTAAGGTACTAGTGAAAGTAATAATATCACCACTTTCTACCATGTAACTCTCCATTCCTTCTAACTCCCAATCGGTATCGTTTATTAGAACCAATATTCCAGGTCTTACTGACTCATCCTCGATGAATACGGGTATATCCTTTGGATCTTTGATTATGTTTTCGCAGACATACTGAATCACATCTTTCATCGATATCGCACCATCTTCACCTTCTATTTTACATTTATGTTCCTTTACATTATCAGAAATTATATCCAAGCCCCCTAAGAACTCTACCTTGACATTTATGGTCATCTCTTCTTTTATATAAGCCTCTAGAATCCTTTATTCTTCCTCTGGTTTTTGCTGGAAGAGTATGTCTTAGGAAGATGAGATGGATGTTGAGTTATTACACAAAACCATCGTCTTTCAATTGAGAAGTCAACACGTAAAGAATATTAGACTTAAAAGTAGCGTTTACACAATTACTATCTATAATGGTGATATTCGGGGAACTGATGAGGCTATTAGTCATATTGATTTCCTCTTTCGCTCTTTTTGGACAGAGATTTGCCTTAGCTGCTCCACTTGAACGAGTATTGGTGGTTTATGATAATTCTCTCCATTCGGAAGATGGTCAAAGCATACCTCAGAATGTTTTAGATTTAAAGGAGAAGTTGGAGACACAAGAGGATATGCATGTCCAGTTAATTACTTATGCAGAGGAAAACTTGAGTTTGTTCTCGTCTGACGAATTGGTATGTGATCACTTGGTTCTCTTTCCAAGTAGGAAAGAAACTGTTACCTCTAAAAGTACTTTTAATCAACATGAATTGCTCAATTTTGTCAACAACAATGGTAACTTGTTGGTGATTGATGAAGCTGATAACCACGTACCAAAAGCGGTAAAGCTTCTATTGAATGAGGCTGGTATCTACCCTGCACCTAAAGGATATAGATACTATGACTTTCACAATACAGTTGAAGGAAAACCCGTAATCGGCCCCAAAAATATAGAAGCAGACTCGTTGATCGGTGTTCTCGCCAACCCTTTCATCTATGACGGTACCAGTGCCTTGATCTCCAATAGTGAACTTCTTTTTCCAATTTTGGTTGGATCAGAAACGAGCTTCACGGCTTCTGAGAAAACAGAAATGGCAAAGGAAAAAGAAATTTGGTCTTATGGAAGGCAGAGTTTTCTTGCTGTTGGGTTCCAGGCTCTCAACAATGCAAGAATGACATGGGTTGGATCATATTCTTTATTAACCGATGAACTAATTGAATGGACTTTCCAGAAGAAAGCTGTTTTGAAGTTGCAATACACCGAGCACTTTAACTTGGACAAACCTGAGATATTAAACCCAAAGATATATCGAATTAAGGATCAAATTGTCTACACGGTTGGCTTATCTGAATTAAAAGACGGAAAGTGGATTCCATATGTTAAGCAAGATGATGACGAAGTTCAATTGTCATTCGAAATGTTAGACCCCTACTACCGTTTAAATTTGGTGGGATTGGGAGAAGCTTCCTCTAAGCCCGATGGAGAATTGGACACTTACATTTATCTGGTTAACTTCACGATTCCAGATCAACACGGAATATTCACCCTTAATCTCGATTATAAGAGGCCGCTTCTAAGTTATGTGGAGAAGAAGGAAACTGTTACTGTGAGGCATCTTGCCAATGATGAGTACAAGAGATCTTGGGACATTACTAATTCTTGGCTTTACGTTGCGAGTGCATTGCTCGTAATGATATCATGGTTCATGTTTGTAATCAACTTTTTATATATTGGTAACACTGATCACCAAAAGAAGAATATTTAAATATTCAAATAGCATAGAATATACTACTATGAGCGCACATTTGTCGAGAAATCAACGTAGAACACTATTCAATAAACTACTAATAAATACTAATTCTCAATTTTTTTGCGCTTGGAGTAATTTTTGCTCATAGTCCACGCCTAGAGGTTCATCCCAATCCGTTTCCCCAAGCTTATGGCCTTCACAGAAAAGATCTACCACATCACTTGTTGCACATTCTATTTGGTAGGAACTCTCCTTTACCAAGAAATGCATTTTAGAGTAACGCTTAAACTCTGTATCAGTCAAAAACTTTCTCAATTTGCGACTCCATCTAGCTCTTCGACCCTTTGGACATGTTGTAATAAAGTTGGGCTTTAGAAGAATCTGCCCTACCGTCCCGGATTTTATATTGCAAGTAGTAGTGCCAGTTAAAGAGTAACTTTCTGATGGAGAGATCCCAAGAGTAAGAGAAAGTGTGAATATGCTTACTGCATACTCAACTTCGAGAGACTTGCCACCATTAGCAGCTTTTCCGAACAGATAAGCGAATGCAACAGATCCATCTCCTCCAAGTTCTTGTGACTGACATGCACTTATTGGTATGAATCCTGGATAACTTTCTTGAGTAATGTTGTCGTACTTGAATTCAAGCCAGTATGAATCTGTGTCTTCGCTAGTAGACTGTTCTTCCGATTTTTTCGTTCCACTTTTCCAGGGTCTTCTAAAGTGATGACGTGACGCGGCAACAACATCAGTTGAATCAAGGTTAGCAACGCTATCCAAAGCACTTTGTGTGGAATTCATTTTTACTAAATATGTCTCACTATCCCCGATAATGAATACGACATCTTGATCCCCAGAGGATGCGAGATCATGGTACTTGTTCTCAATTTCTTGAATGCTATCGACGTAGATTTTTTTAAAGTTTTGAAAACTTCTAGAGGCCTCTCCTTCCACTCCATATTCAGTTTCATCTCTTTTCAGAATCACGTAGGAATGTGCTAGCTGGCCCATTAAACAATAAGAAAAGAATACCCAGTGCAAATACAAGAGAAGCATTTTGTTTTAACTTTTTATTCCTTTTTGCAAATCGATAAAAAAAAAGTTGAATAAATTCTTACAAGTCTAACTTGGATTGTGGCCTTATACATATAAGAGCGAACTTTGCTTTTCTGTTCTCCTCTTGACAAACATTTTAGGAATGCTAGGGTGTTCCAGTAATCAGGGCTATTTGCAGCTATTCAAAACTGTAAACAATATTTTACAGTTTAAGTTACACCGTACAAAAAAAGGTTGAAAAGGGTATCATGAATTTTCGGTGAAAACAGTGTACAGACAAGATGTCATCTCAGGAAAGTGCTCGTAAGCAGGAGCTAAGGGAACAGAATGCAAATAAATTACAACAAGATTACAATAATTACCAGGAAGCTTTGGCGGAACTACAAAACCAATACGGTACCATGACCTCACAAATTCAAGAACACCTTGTGGTGGATAAAACGCTTAGTGCTATCCCACCAGAGAAAAGAAAAGGTAGGAAATGTTTTAAGATGGTCGGAGGTGTGTTGATGGATAAAAGCGTCGATGAAGTAATTCAGATCCTCAATGAGGAATTGAGACAGTTAAACGAACAAAAAGATGAAATAGAGAGAAAAGTCACACAGCAAAAAATTACTATGGAGAAATGGATGAAGAATAATAACGTGAAGATAGTTAAAGATCCCAGCAAATTGACTAGCTCTTAGAGTAAGTATCCTGTATCTTGATAAAAAAAAGTATAGTAGTAATCGCACACCTTACATTTAGTTGCTACACAGAAATTGCCTTCAAGTAGTCTGCACGAGCCTCTGATTCTCGTCCAGCATCTCGATTAATAGCTTCCCACTTAGGCTCGTCCTTGAAGAGCCTAACAGCATGTACATACTTTTCTGAACTGGTAAGGGTGAAACGATGGAAGATACCAGCTGGTAAAATCAACAAGTCATGTGGCGCCAACTTTGCTCTGATCCATCGATCATGCTTATCTCTTACATCGAAATAGCCCTCTCCCTCTACAATATATCTGATTTCCTCATCCTCATGATAGTGTTCTTTGTAGAATTGTTTCATCTTGTCGTTGAATGCATCTAGGCTCCCGAATGAATCCACATTTAGTTTGACCTCATCACGATTCTTATAGTTCCTTTCTTTAGCAATTTTATTCAAGTCATCGACGCTATCGACATAGTAGTATTTGACCCCAAGTTTTTCGAGGGTATCCACATCAACTTCTTCTCCTGAATTGTGGGGATCTGTGAAATTATCTTCTGTGTCTTTATTGTCGTGATAATAGAATTCGACCATTTTGAAAGCCTATGTTAATGCCAGTATAGGAGCTTATTCTTTCATATAGAATCAGAAGCATCACCAGTTTGCGACATCTCATGTGCTTCTTCGCGACATTTATGAAACCACAATTTTTTAGGAATTAGCTCGTCAACAGCTTTAAGTATAGAATTTAACGATGCTCAACGGTGCCGATAATAACTTCAATCGACAGGGGAACATCAAGAATCGAGGAAATGATAAAGGTGTAGCATATAACCAAAACCTTGAGCAGCAGCTAGCATCACAGGATAAGAAAACTGCATATAGACGAACAGTTGACCATGGAAATAATATGGGTAGGTGGTATATCAACCGAAGCATTGGAGTGAATGATAATCCTATCGGCAAAATTAGGCCCGAATCTTCTTATTTAATAGATTTATTGCCCTCTCCGGCGTATGTATCACGTTCTGTGAACCAGAATAAAGGTAATCTATCTATAGTAGACATTCAGACTAAATTCGTACACCTTTCGTCGAACAAAGCCAAGCACTCGATAAATACAGTTAAATGGACTCCAGAGGGCAGGAGGTTGCTAGTTGCATCCCACAGTGGAGAATTCACTGTTTGGAATGGGATGACATTTAATTTCGAAACAATTATGCAAGCTCATGACCTGGCAATTTTGTCTCTCAAATACTCGCATAATGATGATTGGCTTCTTAGTGGTGATCAAAGCGGAGTGTTAAAGTACTGGCAACCAAATTTCAATAACGTTAATATAATTACTGCTCACAATGATGGAATTCGGGACGTCGCATTCTCGCCTAATGACTCCAAATTTTTGACCTGCTCGGATGATTCAACTTTGAAGATTTGGAACTTTAATAATGCTAAGGAAGAACGAAGTTTGGTTGGTCACCACTGGGATGTCAAGTCTGCTGACTGGCATCCAGATTTAGGACTTATTGTTTCTGGATCTAAGGATAATTTGATAAAATTATGGGATCCAAGGGCGTCCTCATGCATTACTACTTTACATGGGTTTAAGCATACTATAACTAAAACAAAGTTTCAGCCTACGGGAACGAAAAGATTACTTGCATCTGTTTCTAGGGATAAATCATGCAGAGTTTTTGATTTGCGAGCAATGAAGGATTTATTCGTTATCAGGGGACATGAGGCAGATTTATCTTGCGTTGCATGGCATCCAGTTCATGCCTCAATGTTAACTACTGCCGCTTATGATGGTTCCATGAATCATTATCTTTTAGACACTTACATTCCAGAGGATCTAAATACCAATAGCAGCACAAACTCAGGATTTGAATTATCGCACACAATACCTTATGCTCATGAAAAGGCAATCCATGCTTTGGAGTATCATCCATTAGGGCATTTGCTATGTTCGGCTGGTGCCGATAGATCGGCCAGATTTTGGTCCAGAGCAAGGCCTAATGATCCAATGTCTTTCCACGACGCCTTATATACCAATGAAAAGGTGGGTGCTTGGTACTACGGTGTTAACAATAATATTAATGCGGTTATAGAACCACAAGCGCAAAATAATTCCGCTGCAGTTATGAATTCAGATGAAACTCTGAATCAAACCATCAACTTACCAGGACTTAATTCACTCGCAAAAACAGCTGAAACAGTATCGAATAGTGGATGGGGATCCATTCCAGGTTTAGGAGGACATTACAAAAGATAAATGGCTACCTTAAATATACATATATTCATCATCAATCCTTATACTAACCTCTATTAAAGCTATACAATAAATGCTTTGCCCTCAGGGTCAATCCACATTTACAGTCTTGTATTTGCTAGCTAAATTCAAATACGACGTTCTTTCTCTGAATTTGTAATTCTGAAGGAATTCTTTCATTACGCAAAAAAGAGGTGAATCCTCAAACAGCTTCCTCAAATGTATTTCATATCTCTCAACGCCATTGACAACTTTTATATAGGAATCAACAGTTCCGTCGTAGTCCTTCAATTCCTCTTCGCTGACACTCTGATATGCTTTAGTGTAATTATGAAAACGATCCTTGAAATCGTGTATGGCAGAAGAATAATCCTTTGACACATAATCCATGTTATTAACCTTACGGCTGAAATTATAAGCCAATAGACGCTGATCGTCGCACTGCACGTCTAGTATTATAACATGTTTTGCACCAACGTTTGATTCTCTAATTGATCTTATCAATTTCTCGCGTCTCCTGATAGTCGTATTTGTAGCATCAAGTATTCCGAGATTGATGATGCCCAATTTCAAATCATCTATCAAATTTCTGAGAGCAACGAATGCATATGCGTCGCGAGCCAACTTCGCCTGGTCGTTGGAAGGGTCAAAGAATTCAGAAGAGTCCGATATGTTTGATCTCAGGCGTCTTCTAATATCTCCCGCATTATAATTCTTAGCCTTATATTTTGCTGCTGCAACGTGGTGACAGAGTTGCCTCGCAATAGAGCTTTTACCAGTACCTGGAAGCCCCACAAGTATAATTATTATCTTCTCGCATTTCTTCGAGAACCCGCTATCCAACTCTTCTTGAGATATTGGTCTACTTATCAAGTTTGTAGCTGCAGGTGTATTGCTTACACTTGTAGGGGCTGTGGTTTGAGACGAGTATAGTCCATCGCTGCTCTGCAGATTCGAATGTGACATTTTAGATGACCTCAATAAAGTAGCACCTCTCTCACCTACGCTTCCATCTAGTTGCCGTCGACCTTCGAATGAGAAATGGTTCATAACAGAATCCACTCGCAATGCTGAATTTCCATCCATAAGTATGACTCAACTTTTCAACACTTTAGTTTCTTGGATCAACAATATATAATCAAAGTAGCTACGCTTTTGACTTAAAATAAGTTTATAAATGAATCGATGCACACTGTTCCGATCTTTGCTTTTTATTCTATAAAAATAAAAAGTGTATCATGATTATATTTCATATCCATCTATATACAGATGATGGAAAATTCTACTCCATCGGACTTTTTCGTTAATTTTTCCGTGCGCCCGTTTTTCCTTTTCTTCTCCTCAATTGACTATTTTGGTTCATACACAATAGCGTTTGAGTCATTCTTCTTCCACTTTTCAGCTCTAGCCTTACCAATAGCATTATATAATCTGAAGATGTTGGGTTTCTCTTTTGACTTTTTTTGTTCGGCTATGTCAGATTTAGAATCTTTTTGCCCACTTGGCATATCAGGAGGATCGATTCTAGCAGTGATCTGTCCAGTAGCAACCGAGAGGTAGTTCAAGTACTGCTCGGGGCTATCTGGGCATTTAACGATTTTGTAGCGTAGATACCAAGGCTGAGACTTACTTCGAGGATAAGGATGAGGCTCGCGTGAAAGAAACCTCGGATCGCCGAACAAGTGCCACACATCCACATAATAAGAAAGGACGCCTGCTTTTGAGAGCGTAGTCTCTTTATTAAATGCCTCCAAATGTTCCCGATGTTTGTTTTGATTCTCCGCTCTCTCTTCGGCGGAAATATCCTCGCGGAAGCTTGTTTTGTAGGCAGAAGAAAAACTCTGGAGTTCCAGCACCTGTGAGTTATTCAAGGGAACAGCAAACACATTAAGCCGTTGTTTGGAGGTTTCCTTTAATTCGACGGATTTAATTACAAGTCTAAAGGCGGTTCCTTTGAAGTCTTCCATTTTCTCAAATTCCTCTATGATCACTTTTAGTAAATTCTGCCATATAGTGAGACTCATTTTGAACTGTACGTCTGCAACGTATGAGGGCAAGTCGTCCTCTATATCCTCCAAATTTTTAGCACCGTAATGCTTGTTCGCTTCGATCCTATTATGGCTGTAGAACACGTTCTCTATTTCGCTCAAAGGCAAATATTGAAATCCAAAAAAAGAGTTTATGTTATGATAGGCGATAAAGATGCCATCCATCTGCCCTATTTTTGCTTGGAAAGCATATTTCAAAAGTGTTCCGGTCCTAATCAAGTCATTAAATTCTCTCTCGAACGACTCAAAATTTCCTTTCAATTTCCAAACCTGGTAAGTGTTATTCTCCAAGTCAGGATTCCCAATATCATACCGAATAGCGCACACGGCTCTTGTCTTGAGGTCAAAGGTTCCGTTTCCTGGTAGTCTTTCATCGTAGCAATCTAGTTGCGATCTCATCAAGAAATCGCCAAAGGAAGAATAGTTATATACGTTTGACTCTTTCTTTCCCTGATCTATAATACTTTCGGGCGATTGTGACTCCTCTTGCTGAGAATATGTGTTAGTATACTTTATGAAGTCTTCTTCGTTTGTAGTCAAAAGCGTTTCAAGACAATGTCCCATTGCGGATAATAAGATCTCATTATCAGTAGATTTGTCAGATTCTACAGCGTATACTGTTTCCTTTGTACTTTGATTTTTTCCTTTTGGCTGTACAATCACACTTGCAGCGCTCTTTTCTGAATATCCTGAAAACTTAGGAAAAGGAAACCTGTGCTCTGAATTTGGAGAATAATTATTCAAAAAAAGATAAAACTGAGTCATGACTGAAGTCATGGAGGAAGTAGAAGAATAGTATCGTTTACCTTGCTCTATCGCGACTTTTAACAAAGTCTCATCCTTGGACACATTTACGAAGGACTCAATAGCTTTAAAGTTAAAGTCGTTATATTTCACAATCTTTTTTAAATAGGGTGTGAAATTATAGATTCTCGTTCTGGGATCTTGCAAAAAGTGAATTCCAGGCGAAAATAGTGTCCTATCCAAGTTATGGGATAGCCTAGGGATGTTGCTCGTATCAAGTTTTTTCGCTTGTTTCATATCCTCATTAATGCCTATGATATCTGATAGAATCTTCTTAAATTTGGGGTCCTTTCGAGTTACTTTCTTCTTCCTTAGATGAATATTTCCTGATGCCTTAGATGTTTCTTTTCTATTTAATGACTTACCCCCATGAGTGCTTGAATTCAGTTGTGCTCGCAGCTCTTCCGTTTCTCTTTGTTTCTTGTGTGAATCTGACCTTAGAGCTTCTCGAACCTCTCTGGGTATCACATTCTTGTAAATATCACGCACGTAAGTTTTATCAATCTTTGCAGGTAAAGGTTGCACATCCTTATCAAGACTTTTCAACTCTTCATTGGTTACTCGAAGTTTCGAAGAGTACCTCAAAGCGCTCGAAAGATCGACCTTATTCTCTTTTTTAGAGTTTGCAGTGGTCGCTTTCTTCCTCTTGATAGTAACACATGATACTATATTACATGCATTAGATCCAGGTCTATTTAGACGGCATTTATATAGATGAAGCATCAGGTCTTTAATTTGAAATAATAACTAGCTAAAGTCTTACACAGCTCATCTGATAATTGGTGCGCACACTATTATTATAATGTTTATTACAATATCGTATAATCATAATACTATGAAGCAATACTTAACAAAGATATGAAACCGCTGAAAGTAAAACTAAGTTCGTGACTCAAAGCCTGCTTTGAAAGACTCTCAATTATATATTCTTCTATCCAATTCTCTCAACACATTAGCCACTGACTGGACTTCAACTTGCATTCCCCTTGTGGTTAGCTTACCAACTAGCGTGCTGAAATCCATAGAATTGAATTGTTTATGTCTAGACAATGTTCTATAGGCATCAGCGCAGGGTATGAAGATTGATCCCGCAGATGACATAGATGTGTTGCTTGATGACAAAGAAGGAAGGCTTTGAGTTTCAGGGGAAGCTAGTTCATTTACAGCCTTCAGATCAGCGCTCAGCTCTGATTCGGTTTCTTCACCATTATTTTTATTAGCAACTGTTGTACAAAAAAGAGTGGATAAAGGATCTCTCTGACATTGCTCGCAAGTTCCCGGATTTCCTGTACATCCCGAAGTCTTCTTTCCCAGACCTTCTTTCTCCGAATTGTCATTAGGAATGCTGATTGGGGTTGATACACTATTCCTTGTAGTAGGAGTAACTACAGTAGGCACAGCTCCAGGCGTCAAATTCGTAATTTCGCGGATCTCAACTGATGGACCAGGATGCATGACAGGTAGTGGGCTCTTTTGGGCACCGCTGGGTGTAAATTGAATGGGAGGGAGAGAAGTAGTGGGTTCTTCATTCGGCTCGACCTGGTTACTTAAGGAATCTGATAATCTGGCTGCCTCTTTCGCCGCCTCTCGGCAAACGCAGGGAGTATCATCTGAGCAGAATCCACAATTTTCAACTGGCGATGATGCATTGAACTTCGAGGCTGGCTCTGGCTTCACTGCTATATTCGTTTCAGACTTCTTCTTTAATTTTATTAAGTCAGGCATTGGCTTCTTGTTCGAGAAAGCATTCGTGAAGTCAATTTCTTCTTCTATTGGCTCCATTTTCCTTTTTCTTGAGTATATAGAAACTGCTGCAGCCGGCTGGAAGGTGTTTATCGTTTCCTCGAGGGATTTCTGAGCTGAGGATGGTTTCTTTAATCCCACTGTCTCGCATAAGCATTCCTCTTTCTCGCACATTCCACATTCAAAATCACCGATTCCATTATTCTCATTAGAAGTACTATGGCGCATGCTACTGGACTTCTGTCTAGATATGTTGGCAGCATGTAAGTGAGGGGGAGAGTCTGCAGATGGAGCAGGCGATATTTGCTGAACTGAGTATGACGAGTTAGAACTAGGTGAGTGTGACTGAATAGAGCGGGGAGACACAGATGAAAGACCATGTTTGAAGCTATGTGCTCCACCCGAAGACGCTGACAAAGAAGACCTAGGATACAAGTCGTCTGTTGCCTCAACCGTTTTTCGCACAAGATCAAGTTCTTTCTTGAGCTGGTCAACTGTTTTGAGTAGAAACTGGTTCTCTCCACGGAGCTTATTGAGAGTATTTATTAACCCCATTTCCTTCATCTCCTTTTCTTTCTCAACCTCCAACAATCTCTCCTCGAGCTCTTGGACCCTAGTTGCACGTCTTTCCCGGAATGCTCTCTGAGCTGCTCTGTTTTGAGCCTTTCTTTTCGATGCAGGTGTATCAACCGAAGGCTTTCTTCCCGGTTTTGGTCTGGGTGGTAATACCCATTCCTTCGATGTAATTATCTTTTTAATGGCTCCAGCTGTTTCTGGTTTTTTCATCTCGTTCCCATCAGAAATTCCGCTGCTCTCATTGGACTGCGGCGACCTGGAGATCGCTAAAGGAGACATGGCTACCAGTTGCCTTGGTGCTATTGCTGGTCCCTTAGTACTCATTATTATTAATATTTGCTTAGGGTCAGGGAAACCTTGCACTCAAATAATTCCTTTTCTTTTAATTAATGTTCCTGAAGCCTTTTACTTAAGTGAAAATAATTTAGTAATGAAATATATAAAGATTAATCTGATAAAATTCTTCTGGGAATCAGTGCGCATTAATTTCCGCCAATCAGATCCAAGCACTGCGAATTCACTTTGTTTCTGCTAAACCGCTCCCGAAACCGGACTTCGAAGATATAAAGCTCAAAATATGTTCACCTTTCAACCGGTAATGTTTTATTGCCTATTCTTTGTTTTATCTCACAGTATATGCGGAAAAACAGCTTAGACAATAAAGTGAAATACGGAACAAACTAAAAGACTCCTGGATAGTGTCAACTGAGCAAAAAAGACAGAAAGCTAAAAACAAGCAACTTCAAGAAGTCTGTGGAGTTCTTTTTATAGTCTGATGTAAGATGCGTCACTTGAACGGACGTATAGTATGTGATGCCTGTAGTATGTTTTGAACTTCAGTGTTCAACGGTTACGCTCACGAGCAATAAACTAAGTCGTGCACTTTTCCGATGACCGCAAATGAAATATATATACATTATAGAGAATCTAGAAGCATGTACGTAAACTACTTACACGATAAGGATGTGTTCTCCATTCACTTTTGGTTAGATAACTCTGCTTCAGATTGTTTGGCCTGCTCCGCCTGTATCCTTGCTATGTCTTCAGGAGTAGGGAGTCCTTCAGTAATCAATTTATTGAGGGTGACCTTACCAACAGCTTCCTTCAATTTTTGTTCTTCTTCCATGAATTTTGGAGCATTCTCCTTCAAGTAGCTTTGAAAGTGTTCGTATTGTCTTTGTCCATGCTCTCTGATGATATCTAGTGGCATCTTAGGCTCTTTGTTCATCGTAGATTGGGGAAGGCCGAGTAAGCTAGCCAAAAAGTTTCCGGCATTGGGTCTGTGAGCGGCATCGAATAAACCCTTGTTCTCTTCTCTCCATTTTTCTCTCAACTTTCTTTCCCGTTCGGCAAATTCACCAATGATGTTGTATTTATCTTTGAAGGAGCTCAATATGGGCCTGACATCCTTCACATTCTGAGTAGCTAAGTATTCCAAAAATGGAATGAGCTTTACCAATGTATCATCTGGAGTACCATCCCATGGCTTCATAGGGATAGCGTTTTCAGGCTGCATAGACCAAGAATCGGGCTCAACGTCAATCAAAACTGTCTTTGACAAATCACGATTTAATAACGATAAATCTTTGATCAATTTTCCATCCTTATAACGACAGCCCTCTCTGTACAATGCATAAGAAATGCATGCATGAAGTGGGTCTAACATATTCACAACTTTCTCAGAGTAGATAAGCGAGTTCGAACTAAAGATCACAATTTCATAATACTGGGATAAGTAACCTAAGAAGTAGTCTAATCCTGGTCTTTTTCCCGTCCTCCAGCCATGCTGGGTGTCCCAAGAAGAGTGAATTAAAAAATCATCCAAAGTTAAGACTAGAGTTAAGGGGCGGCGATAGGGTTCTGGGGCTGGGGGCGGTAACAAATTATCGAAAGCAGGTTCTGAGAAAAATGTGAAGAAAGATCCCAATCTTTTCGTCAATCTTCCATAAACATCACCAGGTGCATATCCGTTAGGAATATTCTTAGCATCCATTTTTTCTTGTTCCTCTTCAGAATCCCATTCTCGACACATATAACCTAAGCCTACAACACCCCCTATCAAGGTAGCAGTGTAAAACCAATTAGCTTGTTTTTCCCTCTGCAAATCTTTTGAGGTTTGAGCTCTCTTCTTCCTCCTGGAACGACCTTCATCAGGGGTTTCCGTTTCCTTGTTTTCTGTACCATCCTCCTTTTTGGCTTCCTCTGCCAGGTCTTCAAATCCAGCTTTCGCCAACAAGTCATCTGTCAAAATCTTCAGCTCTTTTCTTTTCTTCTCTGAAGGACCATTAGAGTTTGATCTGAATTGTAATCCTAGTCTATTAATCTGGTTGATATTCCTACCTTTCAGCATAGAGACATGCGTAGCTCTTGCAACATTCCGAAGTAGTATACGGCTTGTGCCAAACATATTTGAGAACTATATAAGCTTTGATGTATTATGTTCGATGCTAATAGCTATGTTCTTCTGAGCGTTGAAAATATTTTATCAAAAGTTACACAAAGATGCGAGCACTATTTATTGCAGTATAATACTGAAGCTTCGTATGAAAGTAATGATTAGAACGAGAATAGGTTTAGGTCTATATCCAACAAATTGTATTGGACTATTGAGGTTCTATTCAAATGGTCTTAAGAAGCCACATTTCGGTAAAAAGGGTAATATAGTTTCGAGATCATTGGAGTATGTCAAGGAAGTAGATGAATTCCAAAAAGATATTCAACAAGTTTCTGATAGGCAAAAAGTTGAAGTTCTATTGAATAAGATCAATAAGATGCCCGAGTTACTTTTTCTTCTCTCTGTATTCCATTGGGAAATTTCGAAGATAGGAATAAATCAAAAGAAGAGCGATGCTGAAAGAGAGAAATGTCTTTGGAAGTACCGACTTGGTTATATCTTCAAGTATTCTAGGATACATAGGATTTTCTGGGATCAATGCGCATTCTTCGACATCGCTCAACATAACCATAAACTAAAGTTCTCGCCCATATATATTGGAGTGTTAGACCCAGTAAATTTTACAAAGGAAGAGTATGATCAATTACAGCAAGGCTGCTACGAAGACACTGATTTTAAGAAAGTCGAATACATTGGTCTTTCACGTCCTCCTTTTCCTAGCATTAAAATATAGTAAATATCTTAAATAATATCATATGTAAACTTAAAGGTTTATGGTTTTGGGACTTGTAAAGATTTAGAGATCTCTGCGCAACCTTGAATCACAAAGCCGATAGCTATGATATGAAACTCAGCAAAACTATTTTCAAGTAGAAGGCCACCAGGAAGTTTGTCTAAGATACGGTCATTGTAGACCAAGGCAGCCATAAAGACAACCCAGATTAAGTTTGTGGGTATTGGCAAACCTTCGAAATATTTCGACTTGCCCAACTGATCCTTTGGAATCTTGTTTGCCGATATATTAAACCTTGCTAAACGGGTTAAGCCACATAATACCCAAAATGATAATAGAAGTACGTCAACAGTCGTTTGAAACCCAATTGCAAATGCGATTATAGCAGGAGATACTCCAAAGGAAATCAAGTCTGCTAGCGAGTCTAATTCTTGACCCATCAAAGAGGATTTATTCCTCAACCTAGCAACACGACCGTCGAAGAAATCAAAAAATAAACCCAAGCAAATAAAGAAATGAGCGCGCTGAACATAGTGGGATTTACCTGTAAGTGCATACCTTAAACAGGATATTATAGAATAGAAACCCGAGAAACCATTCAATAATGTAATGAAATCCGCCATATGCAAATTTCTTATCAAAGAAAAGTGTCTATGATCTTCTATGAAGGCGGCATAAGCTTTTTCGTCTGGCCTAGGAAGACCCTCTTTCAGCGCCAAAGAAAATAAAGAGGAACTTCTTCTTAGTGGTTTACCACGACTAGGCGGCTCGTCTACTAGCTCCGCATCAGATTCAAAATCTGAAATGATCGCCGACTCATTCTTCTTCACACCCGTAGATCTACCTTGTTCTGACATCAGATTTTCCTCTTTAATTGACAATACTTTGAATTGCTAACACTAAATCAAATGAAAATATGAGGGTTCTTGCTAATATTTTCGTTCAAACACCACACCAATTGATATTCTCTGGTGACAGACTTGATAATAGTAGTCTATAATAGCAGCTAAAAAAGTATTGAAAGCCTTTTTTTTTATCCCTGAAGCGTTAGAATCGTAATTTATATGAGCTCAAAATTCCAAACTACATCAGCATTTATGGATTTGAGCACAATGCAATTTTCACGTGCATTTCTTAGCACTAAAATGTGGCCAGCTATACTAATGAATAGTTAAATGAAATATAAAGCAATCTGTATATTTAATATGTATCTCTCTAATTAATGATCAGAACTTACGAACACAGTAGGTATTTCTGAATTCGAAGTACTGTTCTTACTACTGCTTGAATTGTTCGAAGGTATTTTGAAAATAGAATCAGCGTCCTTAGTGTCAGAATGAGGAGATCCAAGGCAGTAATTCGAGGTATGATTTAATATCTTGTTGTTGGCATTTAACGTCTGCTCAATGTTCGCCTGTTGTATCATGGAACTTATAGACTCGCTCGAGGACATCCTTGAATTAGGATTTAGAAGCATCTGAGGAGGATCAGGAATGAATCCAGTTGGATGAACTGGAGATGTAGCATTCACAGATTGGTTGGAATTGCGTCTGTTATTGATAAGCTCTGATTGCTGAATTTTCAAGTCCAAGAGATCCTGTTGTTGTTTCAAAAACTGCTTCTGGATTTTCAAATACGTTTCATGCCCTAACTCGTTTGGAGATGAATCGACCAAGATAGGATTAGCATTAGGACTAGTAAGAATTATTGGAGCAGGCGACTGATTTGGAGAGGATGCCGTTGATTGAAGCCCTAAGGAGAAGGTACGTTCGAATGGATTTTTTTCCTGACTCACAATGGAGGAAGGTGTACCAACTTCTGGAGTCTGAGGAACCACGTCCCTTAGAACAAAAAGCTCCTTAGGCTCTGAGTTTTCGGCATGCGAAGTATGTGATACCTCTTCAGGCTTTATAGGAGGTGTTTGCGAGTGTGCTTTAGTAGCAGACAATGCCGCCGAAGCTGCATCTGATTTGCGTGATTCTGTAGCTGGAGGTATGTTCACTTTCAGAGTACGTCTTTGGGCACTAGTGGCTGCGAGATGCGCCTGGTCGTATTTAAATTTCAAATCATCCTGTTTCTTCTGCTCTGCTTCCTTCGCCCTGACATTTTCTTCAACTAATGTCAATCTTCGTATGTGATCTCTTCCAAATTGGCATAGGTCGCCAAGCTCTTGGTACCAACTCTCATAATCATTAATGTCTGCACATTTGAAAGTAATCTTTCTTGTAGGGTCAGAGATTTTCTGCAATATAAACTTGTAATTCGAAGGATCTTTGTTCTTCAAAGTATAGTTGTTCAAGTTGTAAGATTTTGAGGGCAAATCATCATATCCCACATATCCGCCTATCTTATCCTTATCCTTTTTTCTCAGATTCTTCGCGTTCTTTGATTTATTGATATCGGAAGAAACGCTTGGCGTATCCGTTTTGAACTTTAGCTCTTTCTCAGCATCAGAAATTCTATTGTCGAATTCGTGAAGGTAATTGCATGTCAAGATATAAAAATTTCTGTGATAACTTTTAAGCACTTTTTGTTTCTTGTACATGAAACCTGATTTGAGACACTTATTATGGATCGAGTTCGCGTAAGGCACAACAATATGCAGCAAGTATCGGGGCTCCTTTTTTTTAGAGACCGGCGTATCCTTGTAAAGATTTAAGAAGTTCCTATTGTAGGAGATGAAATGCTCCCAAGATGCACTTGAGGAAACCTCCACATGCTTCTTGAGATTATAAAGAAGATTCACCATGATTGATTCATTTGAGTGTGAGGCATATACACTTTCATTATTCACCAACTTTGAAATCCTCTCCGTGATATATGTAAGTTCTTTATTGATGTAGGTAAAAAGGTCCTTCGAAATATTTTGCAAATTTACATAAGAAGCAAACATATAATTTTCTTGAAGCAATTGGTTTTTGATCTGTTTGTCAACCCTTAACTTGATTAAAAACGGATCGTCTATGCCATCTCCCTCTTCTTCCTCTTCAACATTGTTATCATAATTAATTGTTTTTTTAAGTACTGGCTCCGGAGCTGAGTATCTTTCAACTGCTTGAGCATAGGTCGTGAGGATTTTTCCTGTTTCACTAATTTCTAATGCTACTCTATCATTTACGAAAGAGTCATTTTTCAAGCTTGCCTTGATTTCTTTGATTTTCATAGATAAATTCTTCAACAAGATCTCCGATCTAGGTATAAGCTTTTGATTCAACTCCTTCTGCGTCTTATACTGCGCATGGTAGTTCTGAAAATGGTGATTTATTAGAATAGGAACGAAGTTTCTGAACAAAGAATTATCTGGGAAGTAGTCTGGAGGAATCTGAATATCATTATTGTTGTGAAGGACCTGATTCGGCAATTGAGTTGTACTCCTCAGTAATGTATTATGATGTACTGGTTGCGTCAATGTATTGAATGATTTAAGAATAGCACTAGCACTTGTATTTCTCTTATGAGTGCTGAAATGTGACTCCGAAGAGTTGCTATTTTTCATAAAGGAGGAATTATTTGATTTAGTTTTGAGCAAGCCGGGCCTCTTGGGAAAACTATTGCTCGTGGAATTACTAGGTGCACCTTGGCTAGAAGCCGACAGCGTCGTTTGCAAGCTTGCTTGTCCGCTGCCACCATTACCCTGCGTTGATGCGTTCGACATGGTGCTTGCCAAACTCGAACTGGAAAGAGACTTCTTCAACTCCTTCGTAGGTGTGACAGCCTGTGCATTCCTTGAACTGTCGATACACGATGTATACTTCTTCGGAAGGTCCTTGAATCCAGGAAACTGTACAGCGTTTATCAACTGATAACTAAGATTTGCCTCCAACTCCTTACTTGTGGCCAAGTCTCTAAAATAATTTATCAACGCCTTTATAAAATGTTTCCATAGCTTGAAGTATTTGATCAACTCATCAATCGGTCTGGCATCCCGTGGCGGGAGATTGTTATAATACGGAGACCTTACATCTGATGCTGGCAATATTGATTCTTTATGAAACGTAAAGGTCATTATCACTGTATAGGAAATCCAAACCTTCAGTCACCCTTTTATCCAGCGTCTGGAAAGTTTATATGACTTCAAGTGAAACTCTAAAAAAGCATAAGATTTGAAGGCTAGAATTCTGATCCAGATTATATCCCGCCTGGTGCGGAAAGGAGCATCGTAACGCTTTTGTGCAGTTCGGAGGGACCAAGACCTACAACTCCTAACAACGGCGTCATTCGCCTAGCGAGCAAAATGGTAAGTTAAGGCGTAGTTAAGACATGGCTGAGGCATCGGTCTCTCCGTGATTTTTTGGGCTGAAACTGTCGACCATAGACGCCTTACTCTGCCTTACTGTCTCAAATCTATGAGAAGATGAAAAAATCTCTCCGATTAAAAGTAAAATGAGGGGCTCTATCCGTGCGACCAAGATAATACGCGGCAATTAGAGAGGTAAAGTGCTCAAACAGTTATGGACCGTAGAATTACAGATGCTTATCTGAAGTAATAATTATATTATATGCGATAGGTTCACAAAATACAAGGTCACAAGGCAGCGATAATTAGTTACGTGGTTTATTCAAGAGTAAATACTTCTGTAATCCCTCCCATTAAGATCGAAATCAAAGCAAACATAATCTACAAAGTCTGGGTTCCTCTGGGGCCATTTGGTTTATGCAAGGTAAGAGAATAGAATTTTCCGGAATCAATAAACCGTCTTGATCATGTGAATAGAAATGCGCAACAAAATATATGGAGATCAATAAGCCGCAGCTCCTCACCGATTGGCTGCGAAACCACAAGAAGAGATACAAGCAAAAGTAAGCAGAGAATCAGAACTAGAAAAGACCTCTACAGTTGAACTGGTATAGTTACATTTCTTTCAAAATTTTTTTTTTTTCTAGATATTCCTTTATTATACTGATCGCTCTATTCTCGTCATAGGACAGAAGAGCCTTCTTTGCTAGTTATTGCTGTAACCTTTTAGAAATAAGATGAGATGGATAACGCATACAAAAAGGAAACGCACTAAACTAAATCCTTATGAATCAGAGGAAAGTCTGAAGAGATACCATCAACAGGAGAGCTTCGTTTATAAACGAAGAGGTTTAGATAGTTCCTCAGATGCTAGTCTTTTGTCAGATCTGACTCAGGAAATATTTGACACAGAATGCTTAGAAGTGTACAATAAATACAGATCGAGAGAATGCGAATTAGAATGGTTCTTTGACGAAAACCCACCCTCAGATTCTCTAAGGGATCAAAAGCCTGAATTTGATTTTAACTTTGACTTTGACGTGTCTTCTCAGTTGAGTCAGAGTAGTGAAGGAGAAGTAGAGTTTTTATTAACTCCTCTTGAGGAGCCGCCTGACTTTTGTGAAACTATTACGAAGAACCAATTCTTGCAAAAATTGAAAAACGCACTCCTACCGCGATATTCAGCTGACTTACCTTGCAGCTATGACCTGTTTGAGGACGAAAGCTTTGAGCCTGTTTCACTTAGAATTCCAGTTTCAAAGGTCGATGGAAAGGGCAGTCTGGAACGTAATGCTAGATTCCATAAACCGGAGCATAACAGAATGGTTGATCCGAAGATAAAATTCAGTAGGTTTGCGGACGTATTGATCTACAATTGCAATGGCGAAGCACCTATAGCCAAGCCAAATACCCTAAATATAACAGAAATGAATCCCCGTGATTCGAGGACTAATGAAAAGACCGGCTATGTGACCATAGCCACATCAGACCCTTATAGTCCGACTTATGAGGAGAATGAGTTTTATTCGGCCACGATGCCAAAGAAGACATCGATCCTTAAAAACAAGACGAACCATAACTACGATGTAGAAACTCTGCAATTAAGGGAGATAGATAAAGTAAATTTTGAGAGCTTTATAAATAATTTCGAGAAAGGTGAGTTTAGAAAGCTTGGGCAGGAATCCTTCTTGAACAATTGTCGCTTAAAACAATTACGAAATTACTATATGCATCCTTGAAAGACGTTTTCTGCGATAGTCTAGACAATCTCAATCATGCGTCGAATAGCACGGAGAACTTCTGGAGCTGTACTTTTGTTGCTTTGGACACTGTTGAAACTTAACATGTGTCTCTCCAACTACTATTTTTAGACTATATTTCAATTTTATCTAGTAATTATTTGCTGTTATTTGAACTATTGTAAGTGAACTTTTTGCTTATGATGAGGTAATTCTAAGACACATGCTCACATATACATATTGGAGGAAAGCTTAAAAATGTCCGACTAAGCTCTACCTTGAAATCTTTACATCTATTCTTGATCTGAATTTCTTGCTATACAACCAATCACCATATGCAAAAATTCTTTACGTCTGAGTTTCATCATATCACGTGACTTCTGCAACATCTCTTGATATCAAAAGCACATCATATTTTCTCTGATGGCAATAAAACCAGGCTTTGTGCTCCTAGAATAGACTATGGCAAGCGAGAAGAAGATTTGTCTTACGGAGGCTCATCTAGATCATATAAATGAAAAGCTTCAGGATCTTACGCCAGAGGAGATAATAAAATGGGCATACATTACATTTCCAGATTTATATCAGACAACAGCATTTGGCCTTACTGGTCTAGTAACGGTCGATATGATATCAAAGATGAGCAAAGGTGAAAAGCATTTGATAGACTTGATATTTATAGACACTTTGTATCACTTTCCTCAAACTTACGAGCTTGTCGAGAACGTTAGGAAGAAGTACAATCCGCAGTTACATGTCTTCAAACCGCTCAATGTGGAGAACGAAGAGCAATTCAAAGAAAGATATGGTGATGAGTTATGGGAGAGTAACGACGAGTATTACGATTACTTGGTCAAAGTTGAGCCCTCCCAGCGAGCTTACAAGGAGCTTAACGTAGTTGCTGTCTTGACTGGAAGACGTAGGTCTCAGGGTGGTGCTAGAGGCGAGTTGAAGGTTGTTGAATTGGAAAAAGAAAGTGGAATTATAAAAATTAACCCTCTTGTGAATTGGTCTTTTCAGGAAGTTAAAGAATACGTCGACAAGAATAAGGTGCCATACAATGAGCTTTTAGACCTTGGATATAAATCTATAGGTGATTGGCACTCCACTGAACCCGTTGCCAATGGTGAGGATGAAAGGAGTGGAAGATGGAAAGGTAAGGCGAAAACAGAATGTGGCATACATCAAGCAAGTAAATATGCTCATCTTTTAAATAGCAACCAAGTATCTACAGCCTAGAGTGACCCCTCATTTGAAGCTGAGGCGTGTGAAGTAATTTCCTAGAAAGAGTGTTCATGTATATTATTTTGTCTCGTATGATAGTTTGGGCTATCTAGGGTTTTGCGTCCTCTTGATTATCTGTAGATCTTCATTTAGTTATCTTTTGAAGAGCGCGGAATTTACATGGAATTTATTTCCAAATTAGCGACATATCGCCTATGAGATAATTACTACATAATTAGCAGTAATTCCCACTCGTCGTCAAAATCTAGTAAGAATTATCCTCAAAATGCTTGCAGACTTCGTTGTTTTGCTTTCAAAGTATTTCTTAGAGTATTCAAATGAAGTGCTATTATTTTTAATTGGATTCTTTTTGGCTTACGAGCTCGTGGTTTACCCATTCTTCTTATCTCCATTGAAAGATATACCTGGACCTTATCTCCACCGTATATCGAACATCTTTGCTTTGGATGGACAAAGAACACATAAATGGATCAAAACTGTTCACGATTTACATAAAAAGTATGGAGATGTTGTCTTGATCTCGCCCAACGAAATCAGCCTCAATGGTAAGAGTGGTTATATCAATGATTTGTACATCAAAAATTTCCCCAAATCAACCTTCTACGAGAATTTCAGAAATCATGGTTTCAAGGACAACATATTTGCTTCATTAGAGAATGACAGACATTTGAGATATAAAAAGCTCATTATGGGACTTTATTCTAAATCTAATATTTTTTCAAAGAATAGCAGCTTTAGGGAGAACCTCGTGAAGAAAATCGGTAAGCTTTGCGATCAAGTTTACATCAGCTCCGTATCTGGAAAGGCGCCCGATATTATTAACGCTAAAAGTGAAGTGAACGAACATGGTAAAGGACATAATGAGAAAAATGGCAAATGGTTTAATCCAAATGGTAAAGAAGAAAACTTAGGGATAGACGTTTATAACCTTTTTGGCTCTCTTGCTATGGATGTTGTGTCTGGCTTTGAATTGGGGGAGAAGAATGGTACTGACTTTTTAACCAAGCCCGAAGAAAGAGAAATCGTTGTTTACCATAGAATGCAAGCCAGTATGGTCTTCTGGACAACTTTAATGCCACGTTTCTGGAATCTAGCTGCTGGTAAAAGTATCTTAAATGCACTGAAAATCTTGGAAAAATGGCGCTACGAGTTATATAATGGCGCCGAAAAGAATACACCAAAAACTAAAGAAGGACAGCACTTGACTGTATTGGAAACCCTAAAGAAGAATGGACTCAAAGGTGATTATGCTTACTCTTTTCTCACTGATAATATTTTCGCCGGCCATGAAACAACTGCAATTCAATTATCTTACTTGACTTATGAGTTATCAAGACCAATCAATTCTGAGAAGCAAGAAAGATTGAGAGACGAATTAGTGAATGCCTTTGGTAAACCTGCTTCCCGGGAAGATATAATCGATAATTTAGAGAAAGTTGATCAACTACCGTTCTTAAATGCGCTTCTAGAGGAAAACTCCCGCGTACATACATCTATACCTGGGTCGGAGCCTCGAGTAGTAGACTCGAAGTATGAGGTCACTTTAAGTTCTGGTAAGAAGATTAGAATCCCAAGAGGTACTATCATATCTTGTCAGCCCTATTCCATGCATAGAGAGGAGTCTGTATTCCCCCATCCCGACAATTTCATTCCAGAGAGATGGCTCAAAGATGACAATGAATCTGAAGAAGAATTCAAACAAAGGTTCAAGAAGCAGCAAAAGTTTATGATGCCTTTCGGAAAGGGTGTTCGTATGTGTCTTGGAATGAACATAGCCCTCATTGAAATGAAGCTCGCTATCGCTAATTTATATTGGCATTATAACTCCAAGATATGTACAGACTGGTGTGAAATAGTTCAGTATGAACCTTCCACGAAGTTACCGAATCCCATAAAAATTGGACTTAAAAACCTGGGAGCGAATAGAACCGATGAGGAAAAGATGACAATGTTTGATTCATACACCACCAGGCCATTGAATGACGAATGCTGGCTCGAATGGTATAGTAATTACGAAGACTCTACGTAGGTAAATAAAAGTAGATTTAAAATGCTAAGATACTTGTATTTGACATATTTGTGCGATAAAGGTACAATCCGGAATGTCCGAAAATGTCATTCTGATTATTCTAGAGAACAAAAGGCACTTTTTATATAAATACACCTATATTTAGAATAACTCAGATCCTTGTATCTTTTACTTTGAGTATCTTGAAGCAGAAACAAGCAATAGACTTACGAATAGATTTTCTCAAAATCTTGCTTTGATTTACAATTGAGATATCAATTCAAGATTATTTTCTAGAAAGCAATGCTTCCATTTGCAATTCCTTATCCACCTGAACAAACAGAGGGATTCTGGGGAATCCCTAGTTCCACTATTGATTGGTGCGAGGAGAATTACGTCGTTTCAACTTATATTGCAGAAGCGCTTAATACGGTGACCAACAGTATTTTTATATTACTAGCTTTGTTTGCCGTCTTTCATGCCTACAAAAACAAGCTCGAGCCCAGGTTCATTTTTAGTGGTCTTGGTTTTCTTTTGGTTGGAATAGGATCCTGGCTTTTTCACATGACCCTTCAATACCGTTTTCAATTGTTGGATGAGCTTCCTATGATTTATGCTACTTGTATACCCTTCTGGTCCGTATTCAGCGAGTTTAAAACTAAGACGCAATCTAAGTTAATTGGTGCAGCAACATTCTTAGCCGCAAACTCGCTTACTTTGATATACTTGTACTTCAAGGATCCAACAATCCATCAAGTTGCGTACGCATTACTTAACTTAGGTATAATAGTAAGATCTGTCGATTTAACTAACAAGTACGTCAAAGATACGCATGCGAAAAGACAGCTTTACAAGGTCATGTTGTTAGGTGTGGCAATTTTCTTGCTTGGGTATTTGTTGTGGAATTTGGACATTCATTTCTGTTCTAATGTCAGGGGATTGAGAAGATCTTGGGGTATTCCATATGGATTTGTTTTAGAAGGACATGGCTGGTGGCATATTCTTACAGGTACTGGTGTTTACTTTTATTTGGTATACGAAGAGTATTTGAGATGTTTCTTAATAGGCACCGAAAAGTTTTATAAATTTAAATGGGTATTTGGTTTGCCCATTGTCGAATGCATTGATAAGGAAGGTTTGGAGCACTATTGGTCTGTTCGTAAATTAGCTAAAGGAGATACGGAGTTTTTACAGGAAAAGAAGAAAGATATTTAAATCCAACGGGCTATACATATTTAAAGAACCTCAAGAATTTCCTTTATATATTTATCTTTTTCTAGTTTGTCCTTGAACTCAGACTCAAGTAGGTTTTTTAGTACTTTAATAGACATCTCTGAGTCTAACTTTGGTTTGCATTGACCATCTTCACAACATCTTGATTTCCATTCTTTCAATATCGTTTTTAATGTCAGAAGACCAGCTTCAATTTCCGCATCAGAACACTTTGTCCTTTTGCTTATGACCGCAGACTGTTTCTCCAGAGATGGATTCTGTAACTCCTCAGCTTTTCTCTTCGCCATTCTGATTATTTTATCAGGAAATCTTACCAACTCTGCAACATGAATACCAAATGAGGTATCCGATATTCCTCTTTCCACCTTATACATTAAGGTTATATCGTCATCCCCATTATTATTCCGCTTTTCTACGTGAGCCGTAACGTGTAGATTGACTACGTTCTTTTTGTATTTTGTTGCAAGTTCAGTTAGTTCATGAAAATGGGTTGCAAAAATTGTAAAACATTGCTTTTCTTTAATCAAATTTTCCAGTATTGCCCATGCCAAACCGAATCCATCATACGTACTGGTGCCTCTTCCTAGCTCATCGATAATTATGAGCGAGTTATGGGAAGCAGTTGCCAAAATAGAGGAAGTTTCTAACATTTCTAACATAAAAGTAGAGAGACCTTTTACCTGAGAATCCCCTGCCCCTACTCTGGACAAAATCGCATCAAAGATGGGGATTTCAGGCGCTTCGGCATCACTAGCAGGAACAAACGAACCAATCTGCGCCAATAAAGCAACCACGCCAATCATACGAATATAAGTTGATTTCCCACCCATGTTAGGCCCAGTTATTATGCCAAAATTTCCTTCGCCTTCTCTTTCAGATGTAGATAAGTGAACGTCATTAGCAATGAAGCTGATATCATCTTGAACCTCTAAAAGAGGATGTCTAGCACTTTCTAGCTTAATTGTTCTTGAGGCATATTCAGGCGAGTTTGTATTCTCAGAAAGAGGATACAAAATTGGTTTAGCGTACGTCGTTGGAGCGAGGATTGCAACATTAGCAAAAGCGTTCAATATATCTAAATGAGCTATTGTCGCAGCCAAAGTAATAAAAATTGGCTGATATGTCAACGTAATTGATAATATCTCCTTAATTAGATCTCTTTGCTTCAGATTGTAAATGTCTGAATATTCTTGATACTTATTGGACAAATGCTTCAACTCTTGTGTGGTAAAAAAAACCCCAGCTTTGACAGTCTGAAGCTCAATATACGCATCACCAGTATTCCTTAAGACGAATGAATCATTACGTGTTACTCTAAAACACCATCCATGAATCTGATGTTTCTCAAGCTTGAGCTTTTTCTCTCTGTCAATATTCAAGTCTTCCGATGTTTCGATATGTATATCCTTAATTTTGTTTAGTGTGGTCTGTAAGCTCTCATTTATTTCAATTAATGACTCGTCAAATTCCGGTTTAATATTAAATTCTGCGTGTAGAAGTTCGTGTGCAGAGGAGGACGTAAGAGGGGTTAAGTCAATAGTAGTCTGAACCATCTCTTGGAATTTTGTTAGCTTTTCGAAGCTTTCATTCATATCATCAAGCCAGTACCTCTTGACCAACCTTGTCAAGTCACTCTCATTTTCGACTGCATTCTCAAGTACCCTGATTACTTCAGGCAATATCAAAGTTAATTGGTACAAACGGATAACATCTTCTAGTTTTTTATTTTCGTTTCCAATGGATTTCTTGATTCCGTTATTAATCTTCTTCAATATTCTTTTAATGTCGGGAACCTGGGGCAACCAGTCTTGCGACAAAAAAGTCCTTATATTGGTATCTTCTATGAGATACTCCACCAAGTCCTGTCTATCCCTTATTTCAGACATGTTTGTCAATGGCTGTTTCAACCATTGACTTAGTAACTTTGAACCAAGCAGTGTTTTACATTTATTTAATAGCTCAAAGACGCATGTTACACCGCTAGGTTTAACAAAACTCTGCAGAGCGGCCAGTGTAGGAAAAATGTTCAAAGCTGACATGCTCGACAGATCAAGCTTCATGAAAGAAGACAAACTGTATTTTCCTATCGAAAATGTTGCAGAATTCTGAGAAAAAATCTCTAGATAGTGGAAAAGTGCGTTACAACAGGCTAAAGACAATGCATAATTAATCGAATCAATACCCTTCGAGGCTAAGATAAGATCCGTCTCCTGGCTGTCATTGGCAGTCTTGAGGAATTTCTCCAAATCACGCTCAATATCTTTATTGCTGAAAAGGGAGGCCTGTACTGAGGTTACTATCACGTTTCCTATCTTATCCAAAACCTGAAAAAGTTTCACATGCTCCTTATTTTCGTCTTGGGGATCATATGCTGATGGCAAAATGACCTCTTTTATACCTAGTTGAATGATCAAGCTCTCAAGGTTGGAGAAAAAGTCGTTATCCTCGAACTCTGAAACTTGAATGGTGTTTGCCAGAAGATCCAACACGCAAACACCAACCTTCTTCTGCGACGCCTGCTGCAGATACTTAATACCAGCGATTATAGGAGACGAAAAGTCTCTGAACATTCCCTCCAAGTTGACCCCATACTCGTTTGAAATGCTCTCGAGGTTTCCTGGTGTGGCTATGCAAATAAGTCCAAAATTCTTACTGTTGTAAACCTCAACCTTAAACTGATTCTCAATCAAGCAGAACTTCAATACATTATTTGTGAAGACCTGTGGCGAAATGGTGACATATCTATTTTTTGCTCCATTGTTATACTTAACAACAGACTGTGTCTTATAAATGTTATCCGCTATTATATCAGCATCTTCGTCAATTGCCGTAAAATAGTCCTTATTATTGTGGTCGATGAATCTTATAGTCCTTTCATCTTTAGATGGTAAGTCCATAAACTTTCTATAATACAGTCTTTCTTCTCCTTTGTCGACAAACTTTAAATCAGGTCTACTACTTGACATATTTGTTTGATCTGTTATTAATTCAAGGTCCTGGTTTTCTAGACTTTTAAATGAAAATCCATGGCGCGTTCGCGTTTTGTAGAAAACAAGACGCTTCCTTTTTTTTGATACCAATTTAAAATGTCTGATTTTAGCCTTACGAATACGTAAAAGAGTCTGAAACTTCTGAAGCTTCTAAGCTTCTTCTTGATGGCTTAGGAAAGGCTCATGGTAAGAACGTTTTCAAGTATATACGGTCTTTGATCGGTGAAAAGAATAATCTCTCATCGCACTGTTCAAAGGTTCCTTTGACCCTGTTCCTTTGTCAGGATGACTCGTTGCTTCAAAGAGAGGCGGTTGAGCTAGCCAGGTCAGTATAAATTGCTAGTCTTGAGTATAGCGTCTAAAGAATAGCTGCAATTGTCCGATACTTGTAATTGTCTTGCACTGCATATTGTACCAAGAAAAGGAGTCAATACCAGAGTTAAGATGCTTCTATCAATTAATTGAATCCAGAAATTAGGTCTTGGTGAAGACTACTTGATTAAACTCTTGAATATGACAGCATTGCACAGTACCAATCTTGATGGTCTCTTGCCTCTTGTTGCTAGAGGAAAAGTCAGAGATATCTACGAAGTTGACAGTAAAACGTTATTGTTTGTTGCGACGGACAGGATTTCAGCATATGATGTAGTGATGGAGAATGGAGTAGAATCAAAGGGCCGTATTCTTACCAAGTTGTCGGAATTTTGGTTTGATCTCTTGTCTGATGTCATTCCAAACCATTTAGCAATGGATAAGTTTGATGACGAGCATCTATTTGCAATGTTGCCAAAAAAGCTATCAGAGCCCCAGTACAGTAGCCAATTAAGTGGGAGATCTTTGTTGGTGAAAAAGATGAAGTTGGTTCCTTTAGAAGTAATTGTTAGGGGTTACATTTCGGGATCTGCATGGAAGGAGTACAAACAGCACGGTACTGTTCACGGATCTAAAGTTCCCGAAGGAATGCTAGAATCTCAGGAATTTCCTCAACCCATATTTACGCCCTCAACTAAAGCTGAGCAAGGTGAACATGATGAAAATATCTCTATCGAGAAAGCTGAGGCTTTAGTAGGAAAGGATTTGTGCAGAAAGATTGAAGAAAAGGCCATACAAATCTATACGAAGGCAAAGGAATACGCTAAGACCAAGGGAATTATTATTGCAGATACTAAGTTTGAGTTTGGATTAGATGAGCATGATAATCTAGTATTGGTTGATGAAGTCTTGACTCCTGATTCCTCGAGGTTTTGGAGCGAGGACACCTATAAGGTCGGCGCATCACAGGATTCTTACGACAAGCAAATTTTGAGGGACTGGTTAACAGCTCATGGCTTGGCTGGGAAGGAGGGTGTCAGCATGGATACCGAAGTCGTAGAAAAAACCAGAGCAAGATATATAGAAGCGTATGAGCGTTTAACGGGGCAAAAATGGATTGAATGATTTTTTTTTTTTCTCATTTCATCCTTTCATTCCTTGGTTTAACTCAGATTTATTGTAACCTGAGGCTATATAAGATTATAGAACTGAAATCTATGCAATACTATTTAATATAAATAGACGATTGCACTAATGCTTATTGGTTTCCTATCTGTAAATATTCAATGTCTTTTCTGACGTAGATAAAATTCCTCGAATTCAGGAACATTCCTTTTTTCTGTATTAATTCTTGCTAGTTCATCAGTCTGTCGCCTAGCATTTTCTTTTAAGTAGGCTTTACCAGTTTCTAGATTGAGGTTTCTAATATCTGGAAGCTCGTTTCTTGCCTTAAGAGGCGGCCGACGAACTTGAAAATTTTTGTAAACATTGTCTTCCACAAGCTCCTTAGGTCCACGGAGCTTTTGAGGAAATGAATGTTCATATGTTGTATGCATGAGTTGAGGTGAATAATTTTGTAGTAAATCAGGACTTTTAATAGAGATCTCGTTATTGTATTTCGCAAGTATTTCTTTAACTCTTCGTTGCACTTCATTTTCAACTACCAACTTGAATTCTCTTTGGTAGCCTAGCCTCACCTCTTTAGCTTCCTGGTCCATTGCAGCCTTTCTCATCTCGAATTCTTCAATTAATTCATCTTCGAATTGTCTTTGGCGTATTTCGAATTTTTTTTGTATTATGCTTAGCTTTTCTTCGAGTTCTTCTTTTCTTGACTTAAAATCTTCCCTTAATTCATTCAAGCTGTGTTCTTTCTCCTTCAATTCTTCACTTCTCTGCAAAAGATCCAACTGTACTTTCTCAAGGTTTTCGCTTTGCTCTTTTAGTCCTATTTCCTTCCTTAAGAATTTTACAGACAAACATTCAAGCAATTCATAGCAAGAAGGACGGATATTTGCATCAACAGTGATACATTCCCTAATTATTTCCCGTATTTGAGGAGAGTAGGACTCAGGTAATTCAGGAAAATTGCCTTGCTTGATCTTATTTTGTAATTGGAGGTGAGTTTTCGCTTGAAAGGGAGGCTTTAAGGTGCAGAGCTCAAATAGCACACATCCAAGAGACCAGATGTCACAGACAGGCGTATATGGTTCATCCATTAGTACCTCAGGTGACATGTAATATGGTGTCCCTACGTAAGTCTTTGCAAATTGCGACAGTGAAGTGAGCATTTTTGCAAGGCCAAAATCCCCTAGCTTTACTGCCTTTTCCGAGTTCAAAAGAAATATATTATCAGGTTTGATGTCTCTGTGTATCACAACTGTTTCCGAATTCACTGCAGGCTCCGCTTCGCTGTTGGCATAAAGATTAACTTCTTTCGCGTTAAAGCCATAATGACATCTATGTAGGGCGAGCAAAACTTGAACCAAGACTTGCCATACAAATTCTTCTGGTACGGATTCTCCATTTCTGCGGAAACTTGATATGAGTCTGGCTAGATCCCCACCATTACAATACTCCATGTAAATAAAGATAGTTTTAGTCTCTGCGATATGTTCATGCCTATAATACTTCACGATATTCGGATGATCCAACTCTCGTAGTATCCTCAATTCTGAAATTAGTTGATTTCGTTCGTGGCTATTCATAGAGCTGTAGTCAATTTCTTTTCTGACATATACCTTATCATCCAGTAAGAGTCTCACTTTTCTCACTATACCAAATGATCCTTTACCAATCACTTCTAGAACCTCATATTCTTCTCTCTCTTTTCTTGACATCATGATTTATCCTATGTGATTTGCGCTTTTGAAATTTATATATATTAATGATGATCCCAAATAGGTTATACTTCTCAAGCCAGGCGCATAATACGTCGAAAGGAAAAAATAAGAAAAAAGATAAAAGAAAGAGATTGATTTCAACAATTGTGCTTGCTTTATATTTTCAAGAATAGGATGTCCTGTTTCTTGTGAGGTATAGAATATTGCAAATTGTGTAAAAAAATTATCCCCAATATGAACTCTCTTACTCGAGTTATGAGGTCCATGTTCATGTTATGAAATTGTCCCAATTGGGTAATTTTAGTATCAATGAAAATCTACCATCAGCTTCTTGGTTTTGATGCTAAGATTACTACTACTAAAGAATATTACAGGCTATATTCATAATAAAGTCAGGATACAATACCAGGAATACAAGTACATGAGTATTGTATTTCGATGTATGACTTTAGTAGCACGACAGTAGAGCAGTAGAGAGACAACAATGTTGCGTAGACCACTTTCCTCAAAGATAGCATTGTGGGGATGGTGCTCCATATATTAATGAAATATCGCTCGAAGGAGAAGCATTCTTGATTTCTAGGGTAATTCTATTGATATGATGATATAAGTATGTCGAATGTAGAGAAGGACTATTGATATACAATCTTTCTCCAAATTAAGACCAATTAAAACAGCAAGAGCCTACTTAGGTGCATGTAATTTTCAAAAAGATTCTTAAAATTAAAGAAGCATGTTAATGTCAGCAGCATGTGCTAAGATTCTGATAGCACTTTGAATGTTGTGCTGACTTCAGCTTTGTTATTTTCTCATTTACACAACATTTGATCAAGAGCTAATATTATGCTCGCATTGCATGGCGCCGAACCCCCAATAAATGATTTCAATTAGTTGTCATTTCTCCACTGCTAGGTCTGCAAGTGAATGTCATTACCATAAAGAATGATTTGGATTATTCTTGATCAATACGAACCCATGGCTTCAGTTTAGCTCGGCTAACTAAAATAGTGCAAAGCCGCATGTCATTTCTTTTAATGCTAGTCGTTCCTTATTTTTATGGAAAAGCCTGACAACTTTTCAGCTAATGAGACGAAAATAATTGATCAAGATGTGGTATCAGCGTTCGTCTTTCCGCTTTCAAGTATATCATCTCGGCTTACCCGATTTAGACGGCGGGTGCGAAAACAAATCAAAGGTTATAAATTAAGCAATATGCAACTCGGATATGATTTCGAGTAGAAGCATTATTGAGATGACTGTTGAGAAGCTAGAGATAAAAGAGGGAAGATTACTCCTGACTATTCATGAGACGGCCGAAAGCTTTGGTGCATTTGGTGTTTGGGGCCCAGAAAAAAGTCAAACTGGTGTTAAGAGGCTCGCTTTGAGTGATTTTGACAAGGGGGTAAGAGATTGGTTTGTTCAAGAATGTGAAAGCCTTGGATGCAATGTTAAGATCGATGAGGTAGGAAATATTTTTGCAATATATCCAGGAAAGAATGACGGTCCACCAACTGGAATTGGATCACATTTAGATACTCAGCCAAATGGAGGAAGATATGACGGTATATATGGTGTATTGAGCGGCCTTGAGTTAATCCGCACATTCAAAGACAACAATTATGTACCAAACTACCCTGTGGCAATCATAGACTGGACAAATGAAGAAGGTGCAAGATTTCCTACTACCATAGTAGCTTCTTCGGTATGGGCAGGTATTATTAAAAAGGAAGATTGCTTAAACTTGAAATCGATTACTGATGAAACTCATGTTACTTTTGGTGAAGAACTTGAAAGAATCGGATACAATGGTAATGAAAAGGCTTCTTATCAAACGAATCCTTTGGCAGCACACTTTGAAATTCATATTGAGCAAGGACCTGTTTTAGAGAATTTGAACAAGAAAATTGGAATCGTTACAGGTGTACAAGCATACACTTGGAATATGGTTACCGTAAAAGGCTCTTCTTCTCACGCCGGTACTACGCCAATGAAGCATAGAGCAGATGCATTACAAACTGCTTCTAAATTGATCTTAGCTGCGATCGACATAGCAAAAGAACATGATGGCTTAGCAACTATTGGAACTCTCTCAGTAGAACCTGCTCTGATCAATGTCATTCCAGATGTTGTGAAATTCTCGTTAGATACGAGACATGTCGAGGATGACGTATTAGATAAAATTAATGCAGAAATTAAGAAGGAGTTTGAGTCTATTTCAAGCCAGGGAAATACAGGTGTTGATGGCAGAAGCTTAACGGTAGAAATCGAACATTTACAGACCTCAAGTGCTGTAAAATTCCACCCCACTAATATCAGTACCGTGAAACAGGCTGCTACTAATCTCTTTGGGGAAGCAGGTGTTCTCGAGATTACAAGTGGGGCTGGCCATGATTCATGCGCTACTAATTCCGTAGTGCCCACATCAATGATATTCATACCTTCGAAAAATGGCATTTCACACAATCCGGAGGAATACTCAGCACCCGAGGAAATTAGCAATGGATTTAAAGTTCTTCTTGATACTATTGTGCTGTATGATGAGTATAGAGCGAGATCAGCATAATTCGTTTATTGAAACTGAGTACAACAGAACTACATTCTAATTCGATAGTTGCATTTTGAATTCCTTATTAACTATTATAAAGGAATGAGCTTTATTCTCTTAAAGTTACCTTCTATAAGTATGCTAATCATTTCTAGTATCTCAATCATATGGAATTGTAATGTTGAGCTATTATCAGTAGCGAGATAATCCTGCGTAAAGCCGTGAATATCCAGTATCAAGGCAAGTTGGGAGCTATTTCCCACTTGAAGGACTATTTTCATTCTCTTGCTTAAGATCTTTGAAAAAGAAAATCGTTACAATAAGGGTAATGAGTCCATGAATGTAATTACTTGTCTCTAATGATGTTCACCCATCTTTCTACATATTTAGTCTATTTAGGTACTTGAAACTTTGACATCGCTACTCAAGTATTACTGAAGAACAGCTAAAAAATCCCAAGAAAGTATGTCAAGCCTTTCCTTGTTTCAATTTTGAATAACCAGATCTGCATTCATTACTAGTGAGGAAGTGCCATCATATCTTACTTCTCGCTTCTTCCTATAATAGAATATAATTGACAGTAATTGATTTTGCTTTAGCTCATGTGAGCCTTCTCAGGAGGTACCTCCATAGAATTTTTCAGTGGATTCCTTCATCTCGGAAAGGTTCCTCGTAAGAACATGAATATGCCATGTGGGGTAGAAATGAAATTTTCACATTCATCCCTCTAAACAATAATCAAGTATTGGATCTTATATAATAAATTGAGCTATTTCCGTAGGAATAAGAAAAGAACGTAATGGCTCAGTACTTGATCAATATAACTTCCAATGGAAGAAAGTTTGCTGCTTTAAGCAACTACGATGAGAATATAGTTTTCCGTGAAGTAAAAAAACCTTGGAATCGAATAATTTTACTTCTTCATGGCTTTCCCGATGATTTGCATAGTTTCGATGAAATATGGGACATACTTGTAGATTCTTTCCAGGCAGAGAACGGGGTTTTGCTTATTGCCCCTAGTATGAGAGGCTACCAAACATCTAGCCAAGGAAGCGAAAGCGACTATAAATATCTGGATCTAGCACTGGATGTGAATTCTTGGATTACAGTATTGAACCATGATAGTTTACCCTTGCACATAATAGGGCATGACTGGGGAGCAATTGCGGCCTTTAAGGCTGCAAATACATGGCCAGAAAAGATTACTTCGATGGCTTGTCTCGCGATCCCATACTTAGCTAATCTCTCTTTATGGGAAATTTTATGGTACTGTCCCGAACAGTTTTACAATTCTAGCTATATGCTCAGGATGCAATTTGAAATCTTCTACAAAAAAAAGTTGGAAGACACCTCTTCTAACAGTTATGTAGATCAGCTTTGGAGGCAATGGTCGCCCAATTGGAACTATGGCAAAAAAATTGATAGTGTGAAGGCAACACTCAGAGGTAATGGAGTAATAAAAGCTGCTACTGCTTATTATAGATGTGCATTCAATCCGTTCAATATCCGAACACGATACTGGCTAGTAAATTTCGACTCTGTACCTACTTTGATACTTGGAGGCGAAAACGATGGATGCATGAGCCAAAAACTATTTCATCTTGAGGAAGAGAAGCTCAAGGCAATCAAAACGGCTCGAGTGGAAGTTATACCAACAGTTGGGCATTTTTTACATCGTGAAGAGCCCACCATTGTTGCAAGCAAAATAGTGACTTGGTTCAAAGAACATTAGGTGCATAAATGAAAGTATTTTTTTTTATTTTTTTTTCTTGAAAGATCAATTGTTGCGCTGGCTTGCCTACGAAGATGTCAGAATATATGTTTTAAATCCTTGCGCGAGATTGTTCTACACATCATCTAATACAGACCCAATTCAAAAGAGTTTAGTTTTGACTGTAGTCTTGAAGAATAATAAAGCAGAATTAGTGAACCCTACCTCGCAGAATTCTCTCCATATCTGTTACTCTGAAATAGAATCAGAAGTGTAAGCCTCTGTCCATGTAGTGAAGTCCGACTTATTCATGTGACAATTTCCGTGGCACTATCGGCTGGTCACTACATAAAACTGAAACTTGCTTTGTCACATAAAACTTGAAACGATCTTAGAGGTCGATTAATGAGCCGATTTATTGCTCCCTCCACTTTTGGGCACGTCCCCAATCAATGGTTAGGATCACCATCCGATAGGTAACAAATGGGAGTAAGTTTGATATACGTGATATGCGATATGTAATATGTAATGAAGATCTCGTCAATAACCGCGGAGATCTCACTTAATAGGAAGTTTTAAGCACTATGGTAGAATCATTCGGATTTAAGCACGTGCTAGCAAGTCACCTTACACAAACTCTATCACTATCGAATTCACGGCCTGACGGAAAGGTCAGATACATATCAGATTATCACTTGTGATCACACACGTCTAAAAAAATGCTGAGATACCGTCTCATTGGATCATTCGCGTCATCTTCCCTTGCTATTTCAAAACATTCGCAGCTTTTCACGTCCTTGGTTTAAGTACTGGCCAAGAAAATAGAGAAATGCTTGTACACGACCTAAATAAAAAGTACTTAATCTGGTGAAGAGATCCTTTATCTTTGCACGAAAATGATTGTACGTCTTATCTAATTACCCTGCATGTAATTTGCCATAATGAACACTGCATAGCACAATTGTTGATAAGATTTCATCTTCTATGTTCATCGATGAAGAACAAATAAATACAAGAACGTTGAACCATAAGAAACGTTATTTTCCTTTCTTTTCATCTCTGTTAAAATAGAAGACAAGCAAGATGCCTGGAAATACTGGACTCTCTTCTGCTGCATTGATCATGCAGAAAAAGGCTCAAAGTACTCTCGAAGAACAGACCGAGTCGCTCGTCGGGGCGGATATGGTGTATATTCTTATATGTTCATTCGGAGTGTTTTTGATCACACCAGGTATTAGTATGTTCTATGGTGGTTTGCTTCAAAGAAAAAGTATGGTACAACTTCTCTTCCAGTCTTACATGACAACATCTGTTATTGCTATCGTTTGGTACCTCTTGGGATACTCCTTGGCAAATTCGCCAACTTCGACATCTAAGCTTATGGGTGACTTCCACATGGCAGCGCTCCGTCATGAGGAAGCGAAGCCCATGAGTGAAGGAGGTACTATTCCCTCCGTTATAAATTTTTGTTTCAATGTGTTCTTTCCGATCGCTACCGTTCAGATTTTCATCGGTGCTATTGGAGAGAGGGGTAGATTTCTTCCATCTCAGGTAGTTGGAATTGTTTGGGTTATTGTGTGTTATTGTCCAATGGCCTTCTGGGTATGGGGTTCGAACGGTTGGTTATACCATTTGGGTGCTTTGGATTTCGCTGGAGGTGGTCCAGTTCATATTGCATCGGGTGTTGCATCTTTATGTTATTCGTGGTACATTGGTCCAAGAGGTCAACCTGGAAAGAGAGTTGGAAAAATCGTAAAGCGTAGAGGACATTCACAGCTCACCACATTTATTGGTGTACTTCTTATCTGGGGTGCATGGTTCTTTTTCAATTCGGGTACCTTGTTATCTGTCAATGCCAGAACAGGATATATATTCTTGAACACTATTCTTGCATCTTCCTTTGCTGGTGTCACATTTGTGGCAACAGATTTCTTACTTACTGGAAAGTACTCTTTGGACGCTGCTTGTGACGGAATTATTGTTGGCTTAGTTAACATTACGCCCTCATGCGGCTTCTACTGGCCATGGGCAACTGCGGTCACCTCAATAGTGAATGCAATTCTTTGCCGCTTATTGTTAGGATTTAATGATTGGACAGGTATTGATGACTACAGTATGTCTGGTGTCGTTCATGGTTTTGGTGGTATCATCGGTGCTACATTAACGGGGGTTTTCGCCTCTAAAACTGTCGCTGGTTATGATGGGGCAACAGAAATCGAAGGTGGTTGGATAAATGGCCACTGGGTCCAAATAGGTTATCAGATAGCCAGCTGGGTTGCAATTACTGCTTGGACTTTCGTTTTCACTATGATTATTTTGTTCTTGGTTGACAGAATTCCCGGTTTACATTTGAGAGCAACGGAAGAAGGTGAAAATGATGGTATGGATTTGTATGAGATGGCAGAAACCTTAGACGAGTTTGGCAATGATTATGATGAGCTCTTTGTGAATTATGCGGATAAATTACGCTCGATTTCAGACTCAATTGAACATAGACGGGGTACAATTGAAGTACTCGATGGCCAGTCAGTCAAAGCTGAGCATTCCTCCACTAATTTCAGTTCCAAAAAATAGTTCCAAATTGACATTTATGATTAGTCTTAAAAATTTGTACCTGTAGTTTCGTTTTAATTCTCTTAATAGCAAGTTTTTTCAATTCGTACAATCATTTCGGATTCTTTTAGTATAGGAGCTGGTGTTGCGAGGTACTTCACTACAATCCATGATACATAATGACTCGCCTATCTAAATTACTACTTCGAAGAGAATGCTCTTGTCATTTGAAGATATCGGAGTACTTTAATGTCTGTAGTCATATGCTCTCGTGTGTGAAATGGAGAAATCGACGAATAAATATGAGACAAGAAAGTACGCCTGATTTGGGCCTAGGACATAGTTTTTTTCATTTCAGTTTCTAGAAAATTAATTGCTCGTTTTGCGTTTGATATGAAGTCAATTGGGTAAAACGAGCAATTTTTGGGAGCAAATTTTTGAACTTCTGCGATACAAACTTTAAACTCCCCTCCGAAGAAATATATATAAGGAAGCCTTATACTTGATGTTACTGTTAATCAAAAGAAAAAAAACTTGGTTAGTATAGAGACTATGAATATGTCAGGACTGGGGTCCTCAACCCCTCAACACACTTGCAAAATTTCTATGCTCTGGAATTGGAATACTATTGATTCGTGTTTTTTGGCTAGATCATGGCATATACGAACGAGAGGACATTTCGCTGGGTCTTGTATTGGGGTGTTTTTTCTTGTTATGGCTCATCAATGGCTCATTAGAGTAGAAAAGGAATACAATATAGCTATACTGAAAAATCGCTCTACTATGCAGTTCAAAGATACTGAGTATGATTCGAAATCCAGTGGATTTTCCAATACACTGGGGACTATCTCACAGGATCCAATGAGTGCCTTTATTTTCGTGACTTCACACCGCTGGCTACTCCTGAGTTTCAAAAATATGACCCGGGTGAACGCGACTGAGCATTTAATTAGTACACTACTCTTTACAGTGAATTGGGGTGTTTCATATATCATTATGCTTTTATTCATGTACTACAATGGTTATATTATCATCTCCTGTATTTTAGGTGCCTTGTTTGGGAGACTTATATTCGCTAACAATGCTTCTGTTAAAGATGTTGAAGAAAACACCGGCTGCTGTTGTTAATAATCATCATTCTGCTTACTGGCACAACGAGGAGACTATGTTTCATTCGCGCAGAACATTAGATTTCTGTTACCAAGATGAGCGATGCGAACCCCGTGACCGCATCGAGTTTCTAACATTTGCAAAAACTGGTTGATCTCGGGGCATCAATGTAACAGCAGAATAGCTTCACGATTTAAAAGAGGCCTTAGTTGAGAGTTGAAAGACTAATCCAGTCTACTCTACCACATAACTCTATTATGTGTAACTTGCTTCAGCATATAATATTATTTAATTTTTCTTTTTAGATGGTGTCCTTCCATAATGATTATCCGATTTTTATATATTTTAATGCGTGACTTCTTTTAGTAGCTCGGTTCAGAAACTGAGCGCAAATACAACTTTGTTGTCAACTGCACATGCAATATGATGCGTCCCGATGAAAATCGATGGTCATATTGATAAGGCAAATATGCGTGCCAAAAATATCAAACCGTCCAGCTGCAGTTAAATCGTTTGACTGGATTGATTGTTTATAGACAAATTACGAGAGAAAAACTAATGGGCATAAAGTACTGATGTGAATTAATATATGAATTTTGCTCGTCTCCCTGAAATGTTTCAATAGACTGAACCGAGGATGTAAGAGAACATTGTTGGAATTTTTTGTATTTCTATTGTTTGTACTACTAATCAAGTAACTTGCTGCAAATTGTTTGTCCGTGCATTCAAAGGTACTATTGTATACAGTACTGAAGCGATGTTGTGTTCTGGATATCGAAGATTCCTCTTTGTCCGTGCAGCTGTGAAAAAGAACCCACGCCATAGTCTGGCAAGTATAAACTAAAGATAGGGTGTGTGTCTCTATGCCTTATTTTTACATATTTCCTGTAGAGCCTTTCAATGCTTGCACGGATGTATGAATCTCTTATTGGCCGATATCTTCAAGGGACCACTTCTAAAATCATCAAGGATCTGTACTCGCCTTATAGATAAGGAGGAAAGTTTATATTTTCAATACTTATATATCTCCATTATTCTATGAAGAAAGTTTTTTTACAAGCCAGGGTAAGATAGGAATGAAAGAAGATTTGAATATTGAAGTGACTAAAGCCTCGTCTGATGACGGCGAGGGTGATTTCACTGTTAACCTCAAAAGCATAACCTCAAATCCAGTGTCTCTTGGAAATGTTGCTGATAGTTTAACTTCTGAGCAAAAGTTTATTATTTTGAAGCGTATGCAACTTGGAGAAATTGTCTCCTTCGAGGACTTGCCAGTTTCAGCAACTTTCATGTTAGAAAAAATAGAGAAAATGACAGAAGAGGAAGCCGTGGAAATATTGAATGAAACTCTAATAGAACATGATAATGATCCTAATTTTCCTATTGAAGCTTACGAGTTTATAGAAAAGTTATTAGACTTTAGATCTAATGATCAACAGCAGACCAAAGCCTCAAGCTTGAACGAAAAGCTATCACGGGCAATTGAGGGAACAAAATCAGCTGAATATAAGGCTGATCTTGAAGCCGAAAATGACTACTATTTCAATAATATTTTCGACTTTTCTTTACAAGCTAAGATTGAAGCAAGCTTGATAAAGTATTGGTCCCCCTATCCTGAAGTTAGGGCGATTACGGACCCCTTTGATGATCCCACAGTCATCTGCGAGACATGGAGAGCATATGTTGCCGGAATCATATGGGTAGCTATCTCCTCGTTCATCAATCAGTACTTTATACAAAGGTTTCCTTCTATTACTTTAAGTGCTTCTGCTGCTCAGCTCTTGATTTATCCAACTGGAATAGCCTTGAGTATTTTACCTAAGTGGACAATACCAATTTACAAGAATTATAAGCTTGACCTCAATCCAGGACCATGGAGTAACAAAGAACAGATGCTTGCTACCATGATGGTTGCAATTACTTCTACACCATATATTGAAGGCCCTATTTTTGCTCAGAAAATGCCGGAATTTTATGGACAGAAATGGGTAACATGGGGTTACCAAATTCTTCTAGGATTATCCACACAGTTTGTTGGTTTTGGATTAGCGGGTATTGTCAGAAAGTTCTGTATCTATCCAACAAAATCTGTTTGGCCCACTATTATGCCCACTGTTGCCATAAATAGAGCTTTATTATTAAAAGAAAAGAAAGAGAATATCAATGGATGGAAAATTTCAAGATACTGGTATTTTTTCATCGTTTTTGGTGGCTCATTCGTGTATTTTTGGCTCCCCGGGTACTTGTTCACCGCTCTATCGACATTTAGTTGGCTTACGTGGATAAAGCCCTACAATTTCAATTTAGCAATGGTCACCGGCTCCAACAGTGGGCTAGGCTTTAATCCTTTTCCAACTTTTGATTGGAATGTTTTGTCAGTTGTCGCGTTGCCTTTACAAAATCCAGCATTTAATACCATGAACTCCCTTGTGGGCGCCCTTGTTGGTTTTATTGCAGTTCTTGGAATATACTACTCTAACTACTATTGGTCAGCTTATCTTCCAATGAATTCATCTGGCACTTTTAGTAATACCGGAGAAAGCTATGATATTACAAGTATTTTGAATGAATATTCCGTACTTGATGAAAAGAAATATCAAGAATATGGTCCACCCTTTTATTCTGCAGGTAATTTATTGGTTTATGGCGCATTTTTTGCATCATATCCTTTCACAATTCTTTATGTGTTCATGACCAACTGGCAAGATATTAAGTATGCTTTTAGAAGCTTGTGGGAGTCTATGAAGAACTTTAGAAAATCTTCTTTAGAGGGATATGATGATCCACATTCGAAAATGATGCGGGAGTATCCTGAAGTCCCAGAATGGGTTTTCCTTATTGTCCTTATAGTTGCAATTGTCTTGGGTATTGTATGTGTTAAAATATACCCTACAGATACGCCAGTATGGGGTATCTTCTTTACCATTGGTATTAATTTTGTGTTTTTGATCCCTTTCACTGTGTTATATTCTGTAACAGGGTTTCAGCTCACTATGAACGTTCTTGTTGAATTAATTGTAGGGTATGCTCTACCAGGAAAGGCAAACCCTCATTTGATTCTTAAATCATTTGGAACTCAAACAGATATGCAAGCTCAAGATTATATCTCTAACCAGAAAATAGGTCACTATGCAAAAATTCCGCCCTGGGCAGCCTTTAGAGCTCAGTTACTAGCCACTTTTATCAACTTGTTCATTTCACTTGCGATAATCAACTGGCAGATTGATACATTCGAAGGATTGTGCTCACCAACTCAAGCTCAAAAATTTACTTGCGTTGCAGACGCGCAGATTTATTTTACTGCATCAGTCTTTTGGGGTGTGATTGGACCCAAAAGAGTTTTCAACGGACTTTACCCTATGTTGAGGTGGAGTTTCTTGATCGGTTTCTTACTCACTTTTCCATGTTATGCTATTTTCAGGGTCCTCCCTAAGCGTTATAGAAAGTGGTGGCAACCAACTATTATTATTGGAGCCATGTTAACATACTTCGCACCTTACAACTTAAGCTACCTTACTGGTGGTGTTTACCTTTCAATACTTTTTATGATTTACCTCAAGAAGAATTATTTGGCCTGGTGGGAAAAGTATAACTATATCACCACAGGGGGATTGACGTCAGGCTTAGCGTTATCCTCGATTATTCTTTTCTTCGCAGTACAATATCATGAAAAAGATGTTAATTGGTGGGGAAACTCTGTTGTATCTTGGGGAATTGAGGGAGGATTAGGGCAGCAAACTCTCAAAGACCCCTCAACTGCTCCTGATGGATATTTTGGTCCAAGAAAAGGACACTTTCCATAGCCCTATGAAGAGAATTCTTTGTTTTCTGTGCCAGGGTTTCTTATTTTAATCTTTTAATTCTTCTTTGTGATAATGAAGAATCATGTATATTGTGTATCGTGTTTTCATTGAGATAATTTGAATGTATATTTTTTAGATGTGATTCCTGTAGCAGCTAACAGTACCTCCTTTAGTATAGCGCCAAGGAAGTCCTTTTGCATTATAAAAAGAGTAGAAATAAGATCTTCAGTCCTGTTATTTCGCAACCTGTTTAAATTTAAGGCGCGCATGGTTTTCAAGTCAGATTTTTAATTTTAATATGTAGAATATTATTTCGAAATTGAAAACAAAGCTATCAAACTAAGGGGAACAGAGAAATTACAGAGTAATTATTGTGGCTTCATTCCTGCAGCGAGTAAAACGCCGAAGGTGGCGGACTTCAACCCTTTCCCACAGATTTCATTTGGACTTTTACTAAAAGCAGAAAGATCCTCGGATGTTACTTCCACAGTTAGGTTTAATTCTCTCTCCACGCCAATATTCTGAAGCCCTGCGGCCTTAAATTCCTCAATTATTTCATCAGGATATAAACCATGTTGATGCTCAACCCCGAGTTCCTTTAATCTTTGCTCCATAGAGTGGCTGTTTTCATCCATGTGGTGATTCTTGTTCAGTCCACAGGCTCTTACTAACTTCTCGAAATCACTTTTTTTGTTAGAGCCATCAAAATCCAAAACAAAAATCCATCCTCCATTTTTGAGTCTTTCAACCAACTTTTTTGTTACGAGATCATGTTTTTGAATGTGATGATACGCCATACAACATATTATAACATCATAGTCTTTTCCAATTACATCACTATCGCTTTTTATGTCACAATTTAAAATATTTAGTGAATAAGCCTCGTAGCCCGTTTTTGCTTGAAAAGCATTCACCGCATCTTGTGAAATATCCACTCCAGTTGCAGAAGCTACGTACGGTTTTAGGTAATTTATAAGATTTCCACCTCCACATGCGAAGTCGAGGACCCTCAAAGACTTCTTAGACCAAATTGAGGAAACTGGAAACTTTGAGAAAGCCGATTTAATATCATCAGAAAGCACATGTAGTGAAATATCAGTTATCTCCTCTCCTAATTCGGGTCTAAATCTGAGTATTGCTTCAGCCAGAAACTGATTCAAGAGCTGCCATGGCTTAATATCGAATGCAGCATTCTTATCTTGCAGTGAAATTTTGTGCAGCATAGCGGAGTTACTAATATAGGTAAACCAAGTATTTAACTTCCTCCTTGAAGGTGAAGCTTTCTATGTCATATATATGTCAAGATATATTTCAAACCTGTATGTAGCAATGACTACTGAGGTGCAAGCCCAAGACACTTTACTACTCTACGAAGCGTATTGGGTCGTCAATTTGCGCAAATCCAGGACACATCACCACTTAACAAAGCATATTGGGTGGTAAAATTGCGCAAGCAAATAGATCTGTGCTCATGGCGTCTCATTGGTAAGGGTTCATCGAAAGTGCAAAGTACCTTCTTCATTTCTGTTTTCTTTTTGATCAGTCTTTTACGTTATTGAATACCTTTATGATTATCTCGATGTCTCTCAGCAAGAAACATCATTACAACTATATGAAATGCTCAAATATATATTACAGTTTTTTATTGTCCTCAAGAAAATTGAACTTTCTGCTGAGATAACCTAGAAAGAAAAGCTAAATAAGCTATAGCAAGGGACAAGAAATAAACAATAATTGAAGTAATATATGCTATGCTAATTCTGATTGTGTGAATAACAAGCTGTAGAATTTAATAAACATAGAGACCAGGCCACGGTATGCTTCATAATCTTATTTGATGATACATTCTTGCGCAGCATATTTCATCTTCAAGGTGAGCGAGATGAGTCGTCAGCTTTTTGACCATGTATGGATAATCCATAAACTCAAAAGTACCAGAATATAGAAGTAGCCGCATATCATATTCAACTGAGTTCATTGGAACCAATTTATGCTTTTTTCGATTCAGACTAAGAAATTGAAGCAGAAGTGCAGCAAGATAGGAGCAAAAATCGAAGTCCGATAACACTCACACATTGGTTCCAGCTTAAGGATTATACAAGCAAATGATGATTTACTATAAGGGAGGTTTGTAAACTTTCTAGCTGATCTCTTACTACTTAGGGAGTGCAAAAGATATAGCTACTCCTCGTTAGTTCAAGAAAGAAATTCGTCAGGGTCATAAAATTCAATCTTTACTCCATCTTGGAGTTTACCTTTCTCAAATCACAATTTTGAATTCAAAAGTTCCATTGGATCATTCAAACTAGCAGATAACATCATTAAGGTATACCAAATCAACGAGGCTTGTGGTGTGAAACTCAATAAGAAAGCCATCCTCCATCCACAACTAAAGTCTCCCCTGTTACATAAGAGCTTGCTTCGGACGCTAGGAATACTGCAGGCCCTTGAAAGTCATCCAATGTTCCCCATCTTCCGATTGGTATCCTGTTAATCACGGTTTTCTTGAAATCATCTTTAATCTGATCCGTGAGATTAGTTGTAATATATCCTGGGGCAATACAATTAACTCGAATTCCTCTTGAGGACCATTCATTTGAAAGTGCTGCAACAAATTGCTTAACACCGCCCTTCGTAATCGCATATGCTGTAGAGTCAATACCTCCTTGGAATGAACAAAGAGAACCTGTAAATATTACGCTTCCCTTTGTTTTATCTTGTAGCATCCTCAAACCTATTGCCTTAGTTAATTTGACTGGGATGTTAAGATTGACCTTTAAGACTTCATCAAACTTATCCTGAGGATAATCTTCAAATGGAAGTCTATTATTGATCCCTGCATTATTAATCAAGATATCTATTTTTCCTGTCGCCGAAAGATCGTATGCGAAATTGCAAATACGCAGTATGAGCTCATCTTCATCCTCTTCACTACTGAAGTCCGCTAATATCAGAGAGATGATAACATTTGGATTAACGGCCTTTAAAACGTCTATTGCTTTATTCAAAGCGCTTTCTGATCTGTAAGTCAATATAATTTGCTGAATTTCCGCATCCACTAAACCTTTCGCCATTCCTAATCCTATACCATTTGTGGCACCCGTGATCAAAGCAACTTTTCCTTTCAACGAGAATACTGAAAACATGACAATTATGGGCTTTCAATTTGATAGTGCTGAAAACTTGACTTGAATGCCATCTTCTTTTATAGTGTTGCTGAGGTAGGGCTTTAAAACGGAAGAATATTCGCACTAACTTATTCCGTACAGCAATTGCAAATTCGATTGTTCTTACCTTTTAATTCCAATAGTAACAACTTAGATTCATATGTGTCAGATAAGAATAAGAGAAAGCAGTGTTTGTATTTACATTGAAGATACTCCCTAATGTGTTCGCATGCCAGTATGCTTGGCTTTTAGACTTCTATGAGTTAACACGTCCCATGGATCTTTGGTTTCATTTTTATTTTTTTTTTTTTTTTCGCATTTCCTCCGTACTTCTCTCCACATGAACAAAAGAAGAGGCATATATTAAGGACTGGAAATACTTTCTAAACGAATGACAATAATTAAAGATAGCTTTTTCAACTCGTCGAAGGATGACTTTAAAGAAAAATATTGGAGTTTTTACCAACCCTAAGCATGAGCTTTACGTTAAGGAGATTGACAGTGTCCTGAAGAGTGATTTGGCAGGAGATGAAGTATTGGTGCATGTGCAGTGTACAGGTATATGTGGTTCAGATATTCATTTTCAAAAACATGGCCAAATAGGACCTACCATGGTTGTACGTGATGAACATATTTTGGGGCATGAGTCTGCAGGTATGATTCTCGCAGTTGGAGAGCAGGTTACTGAATTAAAAGTAGGAGATAAGGTAGCTCTTGAACCGGGAGTACCATGCAAATCTTGCTCTAATTGCTTAGGTGGGAACTATAACGGATGTGATGACGTCTTATTTTCCTCTACTCCACCAGTAAATGGATTTTTGCGCAGGTATATCAAACATCCTGCAAAATTCTGCCATAAGATAAATTCATTTACGTACGAACAAGGTGCTCTCTTGGAACCTCTTTCCGTTATTTATTTTGGAATTAAGCATGCCAAACTCTTGCTTGGGGAGTCTGTTTTAATATGTGGTGCTGGACCTATTGGATATGTTGCTGCTAAATGCGCAGTCCTGGCTGGCGCATACCCTGTAGTTGTAACGGATATAGAACAAGGAAGATTGGACTTTATCAAGAAGGATATTCCCAATATTCAGACAGTTCTTGTAAAAGGAGATTTGAAGGAAAACCTCAAGAAGGTATGTCAGTATGCGGAATCATTTGATGTTGCATTGGAATGTACGGGAGTAGAGCCATCAATTGAATTGGCTGCAAATGCTCTTAGCTTTAGGGGCAGGTTACATGTTATTGGGGTAGGAAAAGAATACCAAAAGATCCCATTCATGATTTTGTCAGTCAAGGAGATTAAAGTTACCTTTCAGTACAGATACGCCAACACATGGCCAACAGTAATAAAGTTGGTGGAATCAGGTATAGTGAACCTTGACAATCTTGTGACACACAGATTTAAGTTAGAAGACGCAACAGAAGCTTTCAAGGTGGCGTCAGACCCCACCGCCGGTGCTATGAAAGTGGTTATCGTTGATGAATAAATAGGGAGATAGCTAATTAGCGAATTTTTTTTTCGCTCATGCTGTAAACATGTATAAAATATAGTATTGTCATTTTTATGGACCGTACGAAAACCTCTAGTTTTTTCCTCCTGGCCCTCATCGCATTACTTTATAGGTTGCCCCAAAAAAATTTCTCATTATTCATGTAGTTAGGGCATTAATTGACATGATGTGACAATTTGTATCAATCTTCATACGGCAACCTCGTAAAGTTGATCGAATGGATCGCTACCTATCTGAAAGAAACTTATGTGCGATTCGAACTTTCGGATCTTGAAAAATTCCTTATACGGAGAAGCATTCGCATGAATGCGGAGAAAATACTTGAGAAATAAAGTAACAATAAAGACAAAACCTCAACTGAAAAAAGAGTGGGGGCGAAGGCTTATTATTCCTCCGAAGGAACGTCTTAGATACTTCGAGCCAGACCCATGCAACCTAAATTTATATGTCCATAGCAAGAATCTCGAAACGATGAATATCCTAAGTCTCAGTTTCTCCCTCACCAGCAGACCATTAGGGCCAATCCTTGATAATGTTTAAAAGAGAAAAAGTATTTCAATGACAATCAAAATATTATTGAATGTTTACAGCACTAGCTGGGTATAAATTGTAGCCAAAGCAAGGTTTACTATCATTTTAGAGACCCATGTAAGTAATAAATTCTTTAGCTTTTCCCAAGTAGCTCTTCATGAAAGTTAATTGATGTTATTTTATCTCCGATAGAAAGATGTACCGAGCTGACTAGATTAAAGATTGTAATTCTAGATATAAATACATTACTACAAGTGCTCATACGCAACTTAAATACTTACGAAAGCTAATTTCTAATGGCCCTAACACCGGGAATATACACGCCAGTACCAGTTTTCTTCAAGAAAGATTTGAAAACCATTGATTTTGAAACGCAGATCGAGCACGCCAGATATTTGAGAGATAATGGTATCACTGGAATAGTTCTACTAGGGTCAACGGGTGAGAATGTGCATTTGACACGAGAGGAAAGACTCGAGTTAGTATATGAAGTAAGCGCAAATGTGAAAAATTTTATTATTCTGGTAGGAGTTGCTCAGCAAAGTTTAGAAGACGTAAAGACAGAGTTAAAACTTTTAGCTGATTCTGGTGCGTCTACTGGTCTTGTCTTACCGAGTAATTACTATGGTGGTTTTATTACACAAGAGGGTTTAATCGAGTGGTACCAAGAAATCGCCGATAGCTCCCCTATTCCAATTCTCTTGTATATTTACCCCGGCGTTTCTAATGGTGTTTCAATCAGCGCTGCTAGCGTCAAAAGGTTATCAGCGCATTCAAATATTGTTGGAGTCAAATTCTCTCATGCGGATCTTGCTGCCTACAGTGAGGTCGCGCTTGATCCAGAAGTATCCAAGAATAACTTCATATGCATGACGGGTCTCGGTCAGATTCTACTTCCGGCTTTTTCAGTTGGAATAAATGGTGCAGTTGATGCAATAAGTGGAGCCTTCCCTAAAATCTATATTAACTTGATGAAAGCATTAGAAGAGAATGACTTTGAAAGAGCTAGATCATTGCAGCTAGCGATAGTTGAAGGAGAGAAAATTGTTGGCAAATTTGGGATTTTAGGTATAAAAAGGACAATCAAAGAGACGACGGGTTTTGGAGAGACTTATTTAGGAAGGTGCCCCCTTAACAAGGACACTTGCTCCAAGGAATGGGATTCATTCTCCAAGTGTTTTCAAGCTATGTCTGAAATTGAAAACGCCTTATAGTTAGTAAGGTGTCTAAGTTTCTATATCAATCGTTAATGAAATACATAGTTTTGCCACGGATTGTAGTGTTTTTAATTGAAAGTTTATTCATCTAAGTACTTAGTCTTTAAAGCTGTCTAAACACCCAACTCTTTAAACTTAGGGTTATACAAGGGCTCATATATCAAACCAGACGTAAATAAAGTGGAATCACTTATTTGAGGCTCAATGTCTAATAATTCTGGTCCTAGTTCACTAATTTTTGAAACACCTAATAATTTCATATCCCTAGCTATTTCTTCCTTCAATAACCTACAAGCCCTAATGACCCCATTTTTCCCATACGCTGAATTCGCATAAAGAAAAGGTCTTCCTAATCCGACTCCTTTCGCACCTAAGCAGAGAGCTTTTATTACATCACTTCCTCTTCTTATTCCTCCGTCAATATATACTTCTATCTTGTCATCTAATTTTTTCTGTCTCAAGATAGGCATTACTTCCATCAAAACATTGAGAGGGGCTCTAGAAAAATCAAGTTGACGTCCCCCATGATTCGAGAGTACAACAGCATCTACGTTATTTTCGATTGCGAGAAGAACATCATCTGATCTTTGCACACCCTTAATCACTATGGGAATCTGTGTTGCCTTTTTCATCTCTCTTATCTCTTCCCAAGTAAGACGAACATTTTGATAAGATAAAATGAAATCTTTCAGATTCTTAAATGAACTTTCTAAGTCATCGACGCCAACAGAATCATCAAGCTTAAACCGCAAATCTTTTTCTCTTCTGCCGAATAGAGGAGTGTCAACAGTGACAAAGATAGCCTTAACGCCTTTTTGCTCGCATTTTTTGATCATCTCGAAACTGTGAGCGGGACTCAGTTGCGCATATAATTGAAACCATTGGTTTTGTCCTGGGGCTGCTGCATCAGTGATCTCATCGAAGGAACATGATGAGGCACTTGAGATCATTTGAATGATATTTTCCTCTCCACATCCCTCAGTTATAGGGATCTCCCCATCTGGATTACCCAATCTAGCCAGTGCTGCTGCAGAACAGTAGAAGGCAGCATCAGTTTTAACCCCTAACATAGTTGTCGATATATCAACGTCACCCACATCCACTAAAACCTTTGGTTTGAAAAAGATACGATTATAGACAGAATGATTCTCACGCAACGTGACCTCGTCATCACTTCCCCCGGAATAATAGGCCCAAGCATGTAGCGGAATTATTTGCTTAGCTACATATTCAAAGTCCTTGAGATTGAGAATTGTTGTAAGAGGAGGCCTAAGTTGCCTCTTTTTTTCTCTCTGTCTATCCTCCTCAAGTTGTGGGTCCTCAAGCTCATCTAGCTCACCGACTAGATCGCCCACATATGCATCTTTTGGGAGGAAATTTGCAATCGTATCTTTGGCATGAATCTTGTTGAACAAAGTTGAAACGTCGTGTCCTGCATGTTTCAAGATAATCAGAGGACCACCTGGATGCTGACCAAGAAAATCCGTCAAATCATATACTTTCTGGTTAATCGCAACCCACACACCATGTTCTAAGCTGTCATGTTTCTTGACTTCATCTGGGGTCACGGTTCTTCGAGGATTACTATCTAAAGTTAAAATCGAGTTTTCTCGCATCGTTAAACCATTCTGGATTGAGCCGATCGTCCCAACTACTAAAACGGACCCTAAAAAATACTTCCAAGTTCTGTTCCTATCTCCGGGAAAGATGGAGCGAGCCAAGGCTATATTTGGCCTTTTCAAACTCACTCTGCTCCTAGAGCAATTTCCTAAAATCCTTCTCCAGATGCTCATATTGAAAGATGTTCTTTTTTTTTTTAGAAATGGATGAAATGCAATTGGTAGCCTCTTTCGCACTAATATTCTAGTTTGCTGAATGTTGCGAAAGCAGGGCGGCTTTTGTTTCCCAAATAATCGTACGACAGTCGACCTGCATGGATCTTTATTTTCCCCACTGTTGACCACGGAACAAAAATAACCCGAATATGACTGTGTTGTCACTAGGTCGTACGCTGCTGCAGTAAGTATGAATTGAGGGAAGTGCGCATCTGGATGAATTTTAAAGCTGGGATATCTTTGACCCACAGAAGCAAGAGGATACAATGGATGAGAATCAAGAATCGCGTGATGATGTATCGGAGGTTTCAGATAGGCACAAGTTACGGAAAACAGATCGAGACTGGGAAAAGCAGAAGATTGCGAAATCATGCGATCACTGCAAGTTGAAGAAGATCAAATGCGATCAGAGAAAGCCTAAATGCGATAACTGCCATAGGTATGAGAAAGAATGTGTGTATAGCAAAATGAAGAAACCTGGAATTAAGGCTGGATATGGAAAGCATGTGTTAGAACGTCTCAACGAATTGGAATATGAAATACGTGAGGATAGATTAGAATCAGAAAAGAAGATTGAACATATGAAGCTTTGTTTGAAGCTGCTTGAAAATAGATTATCTAGCTTTGAATCTGGAAAACATATGCAACATGCAAATGAAAATATGAGTACGAGCTTTGCAGAAGACGCGATACCAAAGGAAACCAGTCCGATACATGGGAATCGATGTATCCTTAATTTAGAGAATGATCTTCCCGACATTGTTACAGTTAAGCATTTGATTCATGTGTATTTCGAAAAATGTCATCCCTTGTTTCCCATATTACATCCAGAAACCACAAAGATGCAGTTACTTAACAATGTTAGTATATCGAATAAAGTTTTGCTAGGTGTGCTTGTCAACTCATTGAAGTTTTCAGATAATGCGTTGAATACCGAAGAATCAGAACATTATTTTAAATTGTTTAAGTCACGAATAATTCAGGAATGCCTTGGGGTGACGAATTTACAGCAACTTCAAGCTATGTCACTCCTTACTTTTGCGTTATATGGGGAATCGAGCTATGCTGAGCTATGGAGTCTTATGTCGGTAATAACTTCGGGTTGCGTACATCTCGAAATTACGAAGGAGATCTCCTCCAGATCCGGCGCATCCCCTTTAGCATTAAATAACGAGAAAGATGAAAAATCTTCAAGTGGTTTAGTTTCATCAAATGTTCCGGAGTGGAACGAATGGGTCAGAAAAGAAACTCAAAGAAATTTATTATGGGAAATATATGTCTTAGATAAAATATCGAGTGCCGCAACATCATTTTCTTCCAAGCTTTTCGAAGAAGAGATTAATTGTTTGCTACCGGTAAAAATAGAAATCTGGGAGGAGGGTAGACATTACGGTATCCAAAATCCGACATGCAATCAGTCAAGAGTCCTAGCTCAAAATGGACTCTTACAAGGCGAAAATGAACAGTTGTACGATAGCACATGTTACATAATAGAAATAGTTCATATTTTGGGTGATATTCAAAGGTTCATGAAAGACTTGATTGACATTAGAGACATGAAAGGCATATTTAAATGGCAGATTTCTCTTTCTGATTTAGAAAGTAAAATCAACTCGTGGAGGGATACTTTGCCAAGGCAATACGTTGAATTCCTTGAGAATAAAGAGTTTGATCTTCATGACAAACCTCTGATTAAAGATATTTTATTTCATTCTTTGTACCATATTACAATAATAAGGCTTAATTCAGCTGCAGCATTTCCGTACATCCAAGAAAAGTACTTCTTATCTTCCAGCTCCGCTAGGTCAAAGTGCATGATGTCAGTCGAGCTCATAGTTGACCTCTCTAAAAGACTCACATCTATCTTCCCAAGCTGTGGTCAGCTGATTTTTGAACTACTCGGACCATATTATGCGTTCGCCTTATGGGTTAGTGGGAGAGTGGTACTAGTTAACTCGTTACATACAAATGGAAGGTTGTCGGAGGATTTCAATTATCTAATCATACTTTTGAAAAGGATTGGTATTCGATTTAAATGTGCCTCAAAGTATGCTGATATTTTAGAGTTTTTCAGAAGCGATGAACATGAATCGAAATATACTAATTCTGAGAATGAGGAAGAGAGTGCTGCTTTTGAAACAGGTAGCTCATATGCAGAAGATACACGAATAATCTCAGATATGAGGCTTCATGCTTGTTCTTTGGACGCGCTACTTTCCAAGAAGATAGCAAAATATAAAAACACTAAAGGCATTCAAGAAAATAGAAATGATCTATTCAATCTGTCTATTTTTGACTGGTTTAAATACCCAGTTAATGATGGCGTTATTTCTAGCTACATAGAGAGTTAGTAGTAATGAAGATGAAAAAGTTGGTTTATGCAAGCATGCTACTTGAGGGTACATATCGAGTGAAGAATCGGCTTTAAAAGGACAAGAACTGACACTCTTCTTGTATTTTTTTTCTGTTTTGGAGTAAACGTGCATCCGTTCATGCTGAAAAGATTAAATACGAATTATTCTCGCGCATTGGGTTTATGCTTCAGGGTTACACTTCATATGATATTCCAAGACTAATACTAAGAAAAAAAGGTCTACAAATTTATTTGCTGTTTGGTCTGCTACACGCAAGTGTTCTTTATTAGGCTCTACTCGTACTACAAGTTGAGTAATTAATTAAATCGTAATCGTAATACTGTTAGTTAATGCTTTAATCCCAAGATCTTGCTAAATCGATACCTCATGGTAAAATAATACAACAGCAAATATCATAAAATGATAGGATTATAAGGAGCTTCAATAAAAGTAAATTAACAACTTGAAATAAAACCATTATCAAGAATAAATATTGTATTAAGAAGTATAACACATCAATCCTTAAACTTTACTATTAGGTTTTAGAGAATTTCTTTTAGAATATTTTTACATGATAAGAAGTAAAGATTCATTATTTATTTATGCCCTTGTGTAAATATGGACCGCGTTATATATTTATGCGCTAAGAATGTCCATTCTCTTTCAAGTAGTCTCCATTTTTCTGATTAAGCGGCCTTTCAGGAGAGGGGTTAAATAATAGATCACCCTCGACCAATGTCACTTCGGGATTCAACTCAAGGCCAAATCCTGGCTTATCAAGTTCACTCGTCATAAGGTAGCCATTCTTCGGAATTGGTTCGTTCAAGAAAAGGCTCCCAAATACTGGCAAGACACTCTTGGAGTCTGGGGAGTTAGCAAGGTATTCATGGAATGGTGTATTTGGTTGACTTACAACAAAATGATAAGAGTAAGGTCCTGAAGCATGTGGAACAACTGGAATATCATAGGCTGCAGCTTGTGCAGCAATTCGAAGAATTTCGGTTAATCCTCCAACCCACATGATATCAGGCTGTAAGATATCGATATTCCTTCCTTCAATCAATTTTCGAAAACCATATCTAGTGTATTCATGCTCGCCCGTAGTCCACTTTACTCTGGGAAATGCTCTTTTCAAATATTCGAAACCATCGAAGTCATCTGGATGAAGGACCTCTTCAAACCAATTTATGTGAATATCTTCAACCGCGTTCGCTAATTCAATCGCATAAGGAACTGTGAGGGACATATAGCAGTCGACCATTATTGGAAAATCGTCTCCGACAGCTTCACGATGTTTTCTCAAGAATTCTACGTTCTTGCGCAATCCTTCCTTGCCCTCATCTGGACCATAGGGAAGAGCCACTTTACCCCCCCAAAATCCCATAGCTTTGGCCGCTGCAGGGTTGCACCCAGTACAGTAGAAATCTAGTTTATCCTTCATAGCCCCACCGATCATCTTATAAACTGGTTCATTCCTAATCTTACCCAATAAATCCCAAAGTGCTAAATCAATAACGCTAATGACAGCAATGGGAAGACCTTTTCTTCCATAGAACATAGAAGCTCTAAAAAGTTTGTCCCAAATAACGTTTATATTTCTAGGATCTTCGTTCTCAATGAATCTTGCAAAATGATTCCTAACAAGCCAGCACGCAGGAGGACCACCAAACCCAGTTGCAAAGCCGCTGGTGCCATCAGTGGAAATGATCTCGACACAAAATGACCCCAACACATTAATTCCCCAGCTCGTACGAGACTTTCGATACTCGGAATATCTTGACATGGGATTGGAGATCTTGCTGTCTACTAACCAGTGTCCTTTCTCGACATCATGGTAGTCTCCACCTGCTCCCTTACCACTGGTGATGTAGGTCTTTATTTGTGCAATTCTTGGAAAATTCTTATTTTCAGGCATAATTAGCAAATCTATAGAACTTTTGAATTAATTAACTTTATTCGAACGTACAATTTCCTCCAATATAAATATTTTGCACCCATCCCCACATAAAGCACTCGTGACGATGCTTTTCCGCGTTTTTAGCTAAATTTTCGTTTGAATATGCAAACTCTGCTGCTTAGCGGATTGATTTTGAGCCGGCATTACTCCACTATGTTCTTTTCGGATGTATAGCATGCCGTTATAGTCATAAAACTTATCCTTCATCGGCTCTTCAAAGTATGGCGAAAATTTAACAATTCTATGGCCAGTCATATGTTTTATTGTATTCTATTAAGTATATATGAGTTATTGTAAATTAACGAATAAACCGCCATCAACGAGAAGTTGTGACCCATTCATATACAAGGAAAGATCGCTAGCTAAAAACACGGCTGGACCAGCAAGATCATCTGGGACTCCCAACCTTCCCAATGGTATTCTGCCTTCCATGTACTCTTTTTTCGCCCTATCCTTCAAATCTTCTTCATTTAGGGACGTTTTAATGGTTCCAGGAAGTAAAGCATTACATCTTATGCCGAAGGGACCTAAAGCACAAGCTGCAGACTGAATAAGCGAAGAGATACCCGCTTTAGTTGGCGTATAGTGAGCTTGTTCTCTCCCTCCCACTAGCGCTGATATACTACTTATAGCTATTATACTACCACCTTTACCTTGGGATTTCATCTGCCGTCCAACTTCCTGAATGATATAAAAGCTTCCGTTCAAGTTCGTCTCTACAGTCCTCTGGAATACCTCAGGTTCAATTTCAAAAAAATCGAAAAATCCACAGATTCCCGCATTTGAAACCAAGATATTGACCTCACCAAATTTCTGAACAGTTTCTCTAACAATTCGACTGCTGGTCTCAGGAAGAGATATGTCACCAGGAACCGCAAGAAAGCTAGAATCGCCTATTATATCACTCAAGCTCCTCGCCAATTCATGCTGTTCGATCGTATCTAAATGGTTTACGCAGACCCTAGCACCTTTTGCATTCATTTTGAGAGCAATAGCCTTGCCTATTCCTGTGACACCTCCCGTAATAATTGCAACCTTACCTCTAAGCATTGGTGACTTCTCCCTTCTCAAGTATTAGAGCAGTTGATGATGTTTTGCACCGGAGGAACCAAATGAAATCTTCAACGAGCTTGAGTATCTCTCATTATATGACTATGAAAACCTCTGGAATAAGTAATGGCCGTTAGGGAGGGGAATGGCTAAGAGAAGTTTGAACAGCTCCCCTAATGAAATTCTTACCCCACCAAAAAGATGCCAAATTAGGCAGAATAGAATATAACTCGCCTTTATCGTTTCTCACAGTATAGATTAAAATAAGGACTTTGAGGGATAGGTGGAAGGGTGATGCTTCCTTGAAATAAGCTCAACTATTCTTTCTTTTTGTGCGTAGAGACTTTTACATTCGAATACATTATTAAGCATCTTCCAATCGGGGGATCTTATTAAACTCAAAGAATAGAGCATTCTCCCCCCTGCTGGTACTTGCAGCTACAAAGTAATACTACTTAAAGAGGAATATATCAATATAGAAGTAAAGTGTATATTAGTATTAGTTACGAAAAATGACCCAAAGAAGACTTAAAAAGAAAGGAGAACGTGAACCCAATAGATAATTCAGTATCTCGGGATACTCATGGAGATCAAAAGTGGGGGAACCCTGCTCATGATCAAACGGATCACAGTCCTATCCCTTCTCTCACTGAAAGCTGAAGATTATTGTGCAATGCATACGAAAGTTCACAACTAGTGTCGAGGAAAGGAACCATGTAGCTTGACGATTAAGGGTGAAGAGATTATTGTCATGGAATGAATCAGTAAGAAAGTTATTAGTCACACCCATTAGTACACTTCGATAACCATACTTCATGCTACAGGGAAGGCGTCATGATAGAATCGAGTTGGTGTTTCTATTGTTTGAACTTATTCAAATCGAAGCTATCGTAACACATGCTGCCATAAAGAGTTTTTGAATAAAGTTTCAAGGAAAGAGATGATAAACTTGTTTGAGACGGTTTAAACTTTGACTAATTACATATGCGTATCTGATATACAATGATTTAACTTTTCCTATAATCTTCAATATTATAAGCCTTTAAGTAATTGCTTCTATAAACATTATTCCTGGAAGCTTGACTCAAGTTAATTCTATCAAATAGTTTCTCTGTGATACTAAACCATCTGGTGACAAGATTTTTAGTATACAAGGCACAAACAGGCCAATTGCTAGCCCAAATAGTACGGTCGGCACCCCATAGATCCCAACACACCTTAAACCAAGGATAAATGATATCAACACATTTATTAATATCATCAAGAGCATCAAAAGGTAGCTCTGAAAAACCACCAGATAGTTTCATGTATGATTTTGGAGACAACTCAAATATCTGAGACATATACCTCTTCCATTCGAGGAACTCCGTACTTTGTGCAATCTGGTTGACAGGGATTCTAAGGTTGGGCTTCGTAAGATGATTAATTATATACTTCAAATTTGGAACTTTGCTGAATACCTCAATTGTTTCTTCAAACTGTTTTGGACCTCCACTTCTCAAATCAATCCCCCATTCGAAAATGAAATTGTTTTCTTCTAAGAATTTAAGTGATTCAATGAATTCTGGCTGCATCATGGTTCCTGGTTGTTTATCCTGTAGCAAATATCTGAACCCTTTCACAAATTCGAAGTCCTTTGATTCAGGTGATAAATTCTTCATTTGTTCAATGTATGCTTGTAGACCTTGTCTGCCAAGGGGAAGAGGGGCCCACGGAATCACAGCCTTAATTATGCTACCTTCATTACATCCCTTTTCAACCTCTCCGCGTATTAATCGAATAATATAAAGATATTCCTCTAGCGCATTGGTGCATCCTTGTATACCTTGAGTTATATCAACAGAAGGGTCAAACTCTACAACTATTACCCCTTTGACTTCAATGGTAGGGCTTTGAGTCTCGGTTAAATAAGTACTAAGGCCAAGTTCCCGATGCAAAGGGTGTCCTTTTTGCCACTTTAGCAAGTGCATATTTTTCAATGCCTGTAAGTGGATGTGTGTGTCAATCACTTCATGTTTTATATTACTGCTCATTTGAATTAATCAAAAATCGATTACTCTTCAGGAAACTTAATCCTCAGATTCGTAAGCCCCACGCTCGGCTAATTAATGCATATATAAATATATTTCACGTGGAACGTTGCTATCGTTTCTCTAAGGAAGTGATTATTCCGTGAACATTTATATCTAACATGAACCTAGCTCAACATTAACAGATTGGAATCGAAGAATAGATTTAATCTCCACGGAGATGAATACCGATTTACTTCTTTGTGGTTTGAATTCACGTAAAAGCGAACATGCGGAAACCATCGGCAATTGAGAATTATTATTATATAAACAGTTCAGTTCAAATAATAAGAAGGTAAAGTTACTCGAAACTAAAAATAGTCAGAATTGAATGATCTTATATCGAGTCGATCTCTATCTTGAAGGAAAAAACTAAACACTAACTATTGCAATTTCCAGTACTCTCATCCCGTATTCTCGCGTGTGCTCTTCTGATCGACTAAAAAAAAAACAAGGATCTGCGGTGCATTAGCTAAGTCTGCTACTTTCTTCTGCTTTAAGCTTTTCGGAATTAAGAACTTTGGGAGCCGGACTAATTTGCTTATACCGATTTCGACGCTTCTCAAGCAGCATCTCCCTTTTCCTTCCTCCAAGCCATTCTGGAAGGGGCCGAAGTGTCTTACTGAACATTTTTCCGGAAATTTTTACTAGATGCCTTGCGTAAATCTTTTCCATATTTTCTAAGTAAAACCTATATGGGATGACTCGCATCTCATTTTAGTTAACGATCAAAATAATAATGCGCTCCTAATATCCTATCGAACGAAATAAAGCCGAGATGCATTGATTCGCTACTTATAGATCTCTGATATCGTATGTATGATGAATGCATTGCATAAAAATCTTTCTTTAAGATTCTTCCTCCAATTGGAGTAATTCGCCTACATATAGAAGATTTTAATTACGATAATATTTTTTTGTCATTTCGAATATGCAAATATTATTGGCGTAGAAGGTGATTCAAAATGGAACCAAATGAGATCGAAAAATACACAAAGAGATCTGAATAAAACCCTAATAGGCCTGTCTAATAAGATAAAATGAAAATAAAAAAAAAAAAAAGAATGTTAACAAAAAGGACGGCTACAGAATGCGAAAAAAAAAAAAAAATCGACAAGAGATTCTTCTTTGAGATCTAATAATGTATGAAAAACAAAGTAAGAATCACAAAAAGTTTAGATTAAACAGGAGTACTAAAACGAGAAAACCAAGAAAGACAAAAATAAACAAAACCCCGATTTAAACAAACATTAGCCTCCTGATAGTATTGTGTTATATGTAAGTGTCGGGGAGAACAAACTTTTCTGCAATCAATCTTCCCTAATCCCGATTGCGACGTAGATGGAACGCTTTACGAGGATCTTCGTATCATATGTACCGTATCTCGAAACGATCTACTTACGGATATGCCGGACAGAGAATAAAATGATGCATATGCCATTTTGCCATACCTACTTCGCCTATTAAAGAATTTACGTAGCTCATAGATGTCCGCCTTGTAAGAATGCATGAATCTTTTAGTCATGCTTCAGATTAACTCCATAGTTATATGGAGGGAGAGTCGAGAGTATTTAAAGAAAGAAAATTCGTGCAGAAAACTTGGAGGAAAGTCCTTACACAGAGAATGTTTTCGCTTTTCTTTCTTTTATTGTGGACAACAGCTCTAGGGGCTCAAATAGGGCAAATTTTTACTGGGATATCTTCTATCACAGCCCCCAGTGGCTCTAGTGATCCTGAAGTTCCCAGTTGGACTGCCGCAGTTAATTGGGAGATCAAGGGACAGGTAGGGAATGCGGGCGATACCTTCACCTTACACATGCCAAATGTGTTCAAATTCACTTCTACTTCTAGCACTATAAGCTTAGTCGCTGGATCGGATACTTATGCAACATGTAACTTGTACTCAGGAGAAATAATCGTCGGCTATTCAGAATTACAGTGTACTTTGAGTAGCACAGTTACTGAGAGTACAGACGCTAAAGGCCAATTAACCTTTACTTTCACATTCAACGCAGGTATGGGTGATTCTCTGATTGATGTTAATGCCGCAAATGACATGGTGGCCGGTTCAAATACTATCACATGGACAGATGGAACAAATCAGCTTACCTCCACAATCAGTACAAATTCGTCACCTAGATACCAAATAAGTGGTGTGGGAACCTATATTGCTAGAACGGTTCCATCTTTGAATAAAGCGCAACATTATTTGGCTGGTGGAGTATGTTCAGGTCAGACGCAGTCAGGTACAATTTCCATAACCTTTGGAAGTGGGGTATCATTTGATTGCAGCTCTGTATCTGGAGGGTGGGCCCAATTGAATAGCTGGGGATTTGTGAAATCCATTGGAAGCAAGGGATCCGTGACTTGCACTGATGGTAAGCTGATAACTATGTCCTATTCAAACATACCGGCAGGTATGGCCCCTTACCTATACGGTTTATCACCTTTGTTTGCATCACAGCAAGGAATGACATACCTGTTTTCATATTCTTGTGGCTCAACAAAGCCCGTAACATATAGTAAGCTGTTAAATTGGGGAGCGTACTCAAATTCTGATCCTTCATCTAGTGGTAATAATGTTCAAGTTACGGTGGTGACAAGCACATGGACAGGATCGACACTGAGGGTGACTACTCTACCTTACTCTACTACTTCAGGGGCAACTAAAACCATTGAAGTTGATGTCCCTATCCCTACTGTGACCGTTACCAATACATGGACCGACAGCACGTCGTTCACCACAACGCACACTGCGTCACCTGGAGGAACTGCAACAGTCGAAGTTGACGTCCCCATTCCCACTGTGAGTCTTACCAATACATGGACCGACAGCACGTCTTTCACCACAACGCACTCTGCGTCTCCTGGAGGAACTGCAACAGTCGAAGTTGACGTCCCCATTCCCACTGTGAGTCTTACCAATACATGGACCGACAGCAC
>JARYSY010000016.1:0-21644 GCA_031081805.1 Schwanniomyces etchellsii | reverse complement strand
GTTGATGTACCTATCCCCACTGTAACCGTTACCAGTACATGGGCTCAAAATGGAACATATAGTACGACCCACACTGCATCTCCTGGAGGAACTGCAACAGTAGAAGTCGATGTTCCTGTTCCCACTGTGACCGTTACCAATACATGGATCGACAGAACATCTTTCACCACAACGCACACTGCGTCTCCTGGAGGAACTGCAACAGTTGAGGTTGATGTACCTATCCCCACTGTAACCGTTACCAGTACATGGGCTCAAAATGGAACATATAGTACGACCCACACTGCATCTCCTGGAGGAACTGCAACAGTAGAAGTCGATGTTCCTGTTCCCACTGTGACCGTTACCAATACATGGATCGACAGCACATCTTTCACCACAACGCACACTGCGTCTCCTGGAGGAACTGCAACAGTCGAAGTTGATGTACCTATCCCCACTGTAACCGTTACCAGTACATGGGCTCAAAATGGAACATATAGTACGACCCACACTGCATCTCCTGGAGGAACTGCAACAGTTGAGGTTGATGTACCTATCCCCACTGTGACCGTTACCAGTACATGGGCTCAAAATGGAACATATAGTACGACCCACACTGCATCTCCTGGAGGAACTGCAACAGTCGAAGTTGATGTCCCTATCCCCACTGTGAGTGTTACCAATACATGGATCGACAGCACGTCCTTCACCACAACGCACTCTGCGTCACCTGGAGGAACTGCAACAGTCGAAGTAGATGTCCCCATTCCCACTGTAACCGTTACCAATACATGGATTGACAGTATATCCTTCACTACAACGCACACAGCATCTCCTGGTGGAACTGCAACGGTTGAAGTTGACATCCCTGAGTGGCAATTAGAAAGTAGTATGTCCAACTCCTATACTACCACGTCCGGATTCAATTCTGAAACAAATAATCCATCTGAGACGATCCCTCTTATACTGACAGAGACCTTTATGCCATCAGCATCTTTAATTCCATCAGAGTCTTTGATGCCATCAGAGTCTAGTATCTCGTCCAACACCAGCACTTCACCTGATACGATCACCTCATCTGAATCTGCCGTGCTTTCTGGCTCTGAAATTTTATCCCCTACCAGGACCTTAACAGCTGACAATTCTTCTACAATTGTTATAAGCTCTCCTTTGAGTAGCTTCTCAAGTGAAACTAGGTATAGTGATATAACACACACTGAAGCTGAGTCATCGGCTTTGACAGGATTTACAGAAGTACAACCTTCATTAACACGGATGAGCTTATCGAAGAGTGAGTATACCCCAGTAGTAGAATCCAGAACCTCATTTTATTATGGAAATTCTTCTTATACTCTGACAAGTTTCGCTTTGCTGTCGCAAGCCAAAAGCACAGATGATTACATCATATCGACTGCTTCCTCAACTTCACTAGATATATCGAGTTCACTCATGGGCAAAAGTGGACTGGTAAGCGATCTTACAAGTGATACTTCCGTGCTGTCTGAATCGCTTATTATTTCACACCTGTCAGCTGTTACAGCATCCACCGACAAGGCAAATTCCAAACATATGTCATATCTGAATATCCCTACACTGAGCGTCGCTGAATTATCTAGAGAAACCTCGATCATGATAGAATCCATTTCTTTGACTTCATCAGTGCCTCAAGCGGGGAAGCTGTCTTCAACCGTTGTACAATCAAGTGAGTCTGGCGTACCCAGAAGTGAGACGTCACCAGGAGAAGCATCATTTTCCTCAAATTCCTTGAAACCCACAGAGGTTTCAATCGCGGTGAGCAGGACACAAACTAGCGCCCTAGATGTATCCCATAGTTCGATATCCAAAGGAGATCTGTCATCTTCTACAAGCAATGCAAATATCGAGGAGATGGGATCCACGAGACCAATACAAGGTGACGTAAACCCTACTAAATCTTATTGGCGTACTGACACATCAAATACATCAAGCAGCGAGTCTATGATTAGCACAATGGCTGCAGAGCCCATAAGAAATACTGCTGCCACGCAATTCCTTGGATCACCTTCTCAAATCAGCACCATGATTCTCTCCCAACAGAGGTCCACCAGCGTAGTAAACGAGGATTTCACTCTGTTTACTTTACTACCATATGAGGGAGAAGCACCCTCCATTTCCACATCGAAATTATTCCTTTTCCTCTCCTCATTTATTCTATTCTTCTAATATTCAATTGCATCAAAAGCCTTTCTGTTTCGAGTCATGCCCTTTATCGCGTGAGAAGCAATAGTAACTAACAAGCTTCCGTTTTCTCAAATTTCCATTATTCTTTTCAATCGTCTTTTCATTTAGTTTCAATCTTTAGACAATAAATATCTAGAATTTCATCATATAAAGACCCTATTACATCAAAGTAAAAAATATGTATTCGTATTATCCATCAAGAGAGCAAAATTCGACTACCAAAAACAAGATACAGCATTTTTTGAATTAAATAGCTTTTCTTCTCTTCTTAGAATTCAAACTTATGTAGTCTTGACTTGACGCAGAAACTGGAGAGCGTAGACGATACTATGGTCACTTTATTTAATATGGACTACTGAACTGAGGAAGTAATATATCACCCAGAAAGGCACAAGAAGCTTAATATCCTTAGATCAAGTGTTTTTTTTTTTTTTGGCGCGTTGCATAATAAGCCGAGCAGCTTCAAATAGATTGAATAATTTCAGGAGCCTTAGCTTTAGAAGGAAATGAAGTATCTTGTATTATCTCATGTGCGCTTCGCAAGTGTTAATAACACGCGATCTGCAAAAACTTCTTGGGTGACAAGATTACTCTTAGGCTTGAAAATTAAAACGTGTATAGCAAAATTTCCTCATATGATCCTTAATTTTGGGATTGCCATTCGATAGCTAGTTAAATCGAGAAACTGGTTTTCAGAGTGATGTCTTTGTCACAAGCATATGACATTACCTATTCTCAAAACTGAATTGTCGCTCATTCTCTCTAGACATAGCTAAGGGAATGTGCTGTTAACATGAAAAGAATTTGGCATTCGAGATTCAGACTTTTTCTCATAACATGGAAAAAGAAAAGCAATTTCATATAATGTAAAGAGAAAGAATTAAAACCATGCTTTGGAGACATGAGCATTCTGAAGAAGGTCTAATAAGAGTATTCCTCGTCACTTGAAGGTTTATTAGCATATATACCTATATAGAGCTTCAGAAGATGCTACGAACTTGCACATTTCATAGCTTCCCACCCTCGTTTAGGAGTTTCAGGCTAATGATTGAGTGAAAGTTAAACCACTCATACACATCAGGCCAAAGTCGCAGATTTTGCGAGGAACTGCATATTATCTTACGGAGAACCCAGTACATTTCCTACATTTGCACATGCAAATAATAATAGAATGAATAGCTTTCTATCAAAATTCCTATCATTATGTCTTGGTTTTTGTCTCTTATTCAAGTCAAATATCTACCCTTAATTCATGGCCGAAGAATAAAAAAAAGAATACTAGCCATCAGTTTAGGCCTAGTTCTCCCAGAGGGACCATTATCTATTTACTTGATCTGACGTCGCCCAACCCCACAGACATTTCAACTTCTTCAACCGATCCTAAATCTGATTTGGTATCTTCGAACCCCTCGGTCATAAAGTCATCTCTCTCTACTCCCATGTCAGCCCCTCTTCTTTCTGGCCCGACAAAGGTTATAAAAATTACGTATGCGAATACCGCCCCTATAAAAATTGCCATAACTTTCGCATAATCATAAACATCATGCGCATCAGAACTATTTTCCGCACCAGCATTTTCGAGTGGAAAGCGTTCACCAAGTGTAGATTCAATGGTCGAACTTGCACTGGAACACAAGTTACCTAACTGATAAGATACACCTGTAACAAATGAGCGAAACTGAGGTGGTGACAATTCAGAAAGATGAATGGGAATGACACCCCAGGCCCCTTGGACGCCAAATTGAAGAAAAAATGCACCTGCATTAATTCCGGAGCCTTCAATAAAAGCCCATGGATAAATCATTGCACCACCAAGAATGCAGGCAACTATTATAGCAAGTCTTCTACCGATGAAGGTTGAATAGTGACCAAACAAAATACCACCAGCAATTGCACCCAAATTGGCCACTGAATTCGTTACAGTCGACCTATCAGATCCGAAATTATACTGTACGGTCAATAGAGTGGGATACAAATCTTGTGAACCATGTGACATAAAGTTAAAGCCTGACATGAGAAACACACAGTAGAGCAATACTAACCAATATTTTCTAACAGCCTCCTTTCCTTCTGAGCTAAATTGGTAAAATTTCAGAGTCTGATTCTCTTTAGAGATCTTTCTTCTTTCCTGCTGACGAAGAAAGGTGTCTGTTTCTGGCATTAGCAATCTCCATACGATAAAAATTACAGCAGGCCCAGCAGAAAACCAGAAAAGTGACCTCCATCCTTTCGTTGTAGTATCCGTAATAGCCCTTTGAAATATCACAACTAAAAGATACCCTAATGCATATCCTTCCTGAAACATTCCACTAACGATACCGCGTGCTTTTTCTGGACAATCGTCTAATGCACAGGCAGCACAATTTCCAAACATACCGCCCATTGCAATTCCAAATAGAGCACGGACACCCAAAAACTGCTGATAAGTTTGGACAAATCCTGTTCCAATCTGCAACACAATCAAAAGAATCAAGTTAACAATGTAGGGCCATTTGCGTCCATAACGATCACCCCACAATCCAAAAATCACAGCACCAATTGAGCGCAACATGAGAACAAGAGTTATTCCCCATGACACGTCCTTCACCGATCTATCAAGATCTTTTGCGATATTGGATACGTTTAAAGAAACAGCAAAGAAATCAAAAGCATCCCAAGTCCAACCTGCTAAGCCCACTAAAAAAAAATTCCAGTTCTTCAGCGATAGCTCGCCCACCGCACTGAATGGGTTCAATATTTCATTCCAGCTATAGTCCCTGAAGGATCCCTTCGGCGGAATTAGCGTAGTGAATCTTGTCTTCGCATAACGAATAATACTCTCTCTGTCAAACAGAGGAGGCTGCATTACCTTTTCATTATGTTTCTGAGCATTTGATGAAATTTCTATTGCTCCTGTCATTTTTATGAATTTTACGTTGCAGCCCACTTCTATATCTTCGTGTTTTGCTTATTTTTTTTTTATCTTTTGGTATATTTTATATTGCCTTACCGAATATTCTTGTTCTTATATAATAGGACAAGCAAAATGCCTTGGATGATAGGTTCAAAAGAGATAACAGACGGAGCTGGAGATTATCTTATGAAGTTCCAAGGAGCGATCAGCGGAATGTATCTCTTATAAACTTGGTACTTCAACTGTTGGTTGCCGAGTTATATCAATATCGACTATTCTATTGAACAACTCCTATTGCTTAGCTTTACAATAGTCTGCAAAGTTCCGTAGCTATGTGCATGCCATCCGGTTGTGGGGTAGATGAGGGAGGTATACAGGTTGCATAATGCGCGGCGGGACCAACCAATACCTATGGACAAATCTGAGAACGAACGGCATTGAATGTGGAGACATATGGGGTTGGTTAGTCGCCCCACATACGTACCGTACATCTAAATACTTCCTTTATCTAGAAGCGCTACTGAGGGATTTTAGTGAGGGATTAAATTTAATAATCCGGGCAATCAAGGATACTCACAGTTCTAACATCGGTTTTCTATTTCTCCTACATCGTATTTGGAACGCACAGTTCAATAAATTAATGAAACAATACTTGCTGATACAGCCCTTCAAGTTCACTAGCGCCTGTGCCTAACAGTCAGTTTACCATATGAGGCTGTCATTGGAATGTTGTATCTTTATTGATAAATAGTTATTATATTGTCGTATGATTTCACAATTGTTTTTATTTTCTTTCCCTATTACGGCTTTTTGCTTTTTTTTTTTTATGTCATTAGGCTGCTGTATACCGGCCCCAGTTATTGATTTCTTTTTCCTTTGCCCTCTTGAATAATGAGCATTCAATTGAGGAGGGGATTAGATAATAAACGTATATTGTTGGATGATGAACGATTGACGTAATGTTACTGCGACTTATTGGTATGCCGAGAGATTTATAAAGCTTTGAGATTTCAGATTCAGCAAGCTGGTGTCTAGATGATGTTTTCTGGGTGGTAACATCTTGAGGAACCCTCATTTTGAAAAACACTGCTTATTTCAGCCTCATTCAACATTATTATGTGCGTCTTTAATCAAAATTGGAACGTCTGAAGATTACCAGAATGAACGAAGGAATTTCTGAATCAGAGAGCACAGAGTTGGAAACGTCATTTTGTCGACCAGAAGTAAGCAAGCATATAGTTCTGCCACTTTTAAACGGGTACACATCAAATTGAAAGACGCGTGTAGCTCGTCAATTCACACTTTTTCTCAATGATTGTCATTTGTTCCTACACTTACAATTAAGCCGCATAGATACTTTTCCTAATTTCAACATGTCCTTGAAAACTCAGCTTTCCTTCTGCGATTCAATAGTTACAAGTATCATTCACCTAAAAATGTAGTGTTCAGTTGAGTTAATTTTGTTCTATCGCAACATCAATGTAAGTGTATCGTATTTTCACCGCACGAAAATGCATGCGGTTAGATCATTAAAGAGATACGTTAAACGCCAAGCATCTGTCATTTGGATTTGTCATATCTACTCTCTTCTTTTAGCGTGGCTTTCTGCGCGTAACAGCATATGAGTTCTTCTTTTTCAGGAGTTTACTATGAATATTTTAGAACAAACGAGTTTACTGACATCGATGCAGCGGGGTACGCACAGACATTCGTCATCTTTTTATTCTTTTTTTAACACCATACTTCATACTCAAATTTTCGCGCTGCATCAAGTTCTGTAGGCAAAGATAATGGCTTACAGTACTAGGAGAAACAGTACAAAGCTTAGGTATTTAGCAATGCAGGATTAATATCATTTCGAGTATTCAACGAAAATCATTGGGGGAGATTGTTGGAAACTAAAGTATCCTGAGCTACTCATATAAGTATTAGCGGTTAACCTATTGCTTATTTCTTTTATTACACGCAATAAGGATCATAAATTTTTCAAAGCTTACAAGCTACGTTTCGGAGTATTAAAACAGAAACCACAGAATGTTCGTAATGATAATCGATTATCTAATTTCTACAAAAACTACTTGGAAGAGGAAAAAGGCAGAATTTATTCTGAGTTCAAATTAGGTCTATCACAGTTAAAAGATAACTTCCTTCGATATACTCTTCTTGAACTTATTGTCTCATTTTCTCGCATTGCTTTTGATTCTACCTTGGTCAGCCTCTGTAGACTTAAGTTTGCTTATGAAAGCCAATAAATAATAGTTCAAATTAAATCTTTACACATTAAGCTTCATTTTTGTTTTTTCAAATCAGCCTACTAATCCAATTGCCCTCTCTTCTTGGAGAATTGCTCCCACTTTCCTCATTCTTGAGGAGACTCTAAAATACTTCCCACCGAAGTATTAAGAAATGCTCTGCATATAGTGACCAAATGTTATACTTCTTGGTGATTTGGAGCAAATCTTACTTACCCGGGCAGGGAACTATTAACTGCGCACGAAGTTAGATTCAATTTGTTAACCGCTAGTTCAAGTTCTAATCTTATGAGCATGAAGGCGCAATACCAACGAAAGTGGAATGCGGTGAAATGTGTATAAAAAGCGATAAATATTTTTTTTCATTGTCCCTTCTGTAGAAAGGGTATCTTCGTTAGTAATTCGAATCTTCCATTTTCTACATTCGTCACTCTAGAATGCATTATTTCTTATTTGAACAAATGCTCACGACTGATAAAATCATATGCAGTATTGAAAGTCTACCGATGGCTCGCTTCATCACATTCATGACCTTGATATTGTATGAATATAGATTTGGGCATAGGCCACATCTTAAAGTTCAGCTCAAGGTGGTTTATCAACTAGAAGGAGAGATATATTGAATCAATAATTAACTCTTTTACTCACTCACCTAGAGCCCTGAACATTAAACTAAAATCAAGGGTTTGGAAAAATCTCTCTCAGTATGCAGCACTTCTTAACTTTACCACTCTTTCAAAAAATCACCTGCGAGAGGGTTCATTTTAGTATAAGCATTAACACAGAAACTTCAGCGTAACCGATTTACTGTCTTTCAAGAAATCAAGTAGACTTGAGAACCGTACAAATCAATTTCGAAATACAACAAGCATTTGCAACATGGTAAATCGTGTACTGCATTGAGCAACACGCACTTCAAGATATGAGTTTGTGTGATCTCGCAAAAGTATTCACAACAGTGGCAAATAAAGGTGCGGTTCAAAAAGATGATAGTATGGTTTAAGATTTTTTAGAGGCTTTGCAATCAAACTAGAGCTGACTGGGCGATGATATGCCTACTGTACATCTTGCAATTGCTTGCTGTGAGACGAGATATGCTTCAAAACAAATAAATCATCGGAAATAAGCCGCACAACTTAAATAATTGATCTACATGGACGCATATAAGCCCCACGTTTGCTATATATATATCTGCGTGCGGGTATAAGCCGCAAAAACTACACGATTGTACATGAGCGCTTATAAGCCGCACATGAGAATGCAAAATTTTCTCTGCTGCAATTCTCCAGTGTCTGAGATTATGTTATCGAAAGACCAAGGCTAACAGTTATTTTTGAGATTACGTATTTACTTTCTTAGCGACTCCGTTGCTTAGAAATCAGAAGTACTATGTCAGTAGTATAAATAAGTGATATACCCACCTAAGTGTGAAGATTATAGATACGCGAAACGTAATGAGTGTCGAAGAAAATTACCCAGAAGAGTTCAAAGGTTTTGGTGTGGATAAGAAGGAGAATTGGAACAAGCCAAAGCTTGTTACATATAAAGCAAAAGAATTAAATCCTACTGAGGTTTGTGTTAAGGTTGAATGCTGTGGACTTTGTGGGTCAGATGTCCATACATTACAAGCTAACTGGGCACCCCTCAATCGAAAAGATTTGGTAGTCGGACATGAAATTGTGGGAAAGGTCGTTGCGAAGGGATCAAAGGTTAAGGAATTTCAGCTTGGCGATAGAGTAGGAATTGGTGCCGCATGCAAGAGTTGTCGGGAATGCGAGAGGTGCAAAACGAATAATGAACAATATTGCAAAAAGTTAGTTCAAAGCTACAACTATCTTGATTGGGAGGCAGATAATTATGTTACTCAAGGCGGATATGCTAATTATAAGGTCGCAGATGAGAGCTTCACTTTTCGTATCCCTGACGGGGTGGATTCCGTGTCTGCTGCACCTATGCTATGCGGTGGTCTAACAGTATTTTCTCCTCTTTTTAGAAACCTTCATGGTGATGGTAAGGATAAGCACGTAGGAATTATTGGAATAGGGGGTCTAGGCCATATGGCGATCCAATTTGCAGTTGCATTAGGTGCAAAAGTAACAGCTTTTTCCAGGACATCTGCAAAGAAAGAACAGTGTTTCAAATTGGGCGCAACAGATTATGTGGCTAGTGGAGAACAGAGAAATTTTTTTGAGAGTAATGCCGACAAATTTGACTTCATTCTTAATTGTGCATCAAGCTTCACCGAAATAAATTATTCCGAATACGCTAAGGTCTTGAAAGTGGGCGCGGTATTCACTACGGTGGGAGCTCCCCCTGTATCAGAAGTATTATCTTTTCCTCCTTTTGAATTAATCATGAATAATCTCAGCATAAATGGCTCGTGTATAGGAAGCAAGCAAGAAGCGTTACAAATGCTAGATCTTGCTGCTAAATATAAAATAAGGCCCTGGATTGAAGAAGTCCCTATCTCGGAAGAGAATTGTGGAAATAGTTTACAGAGATGCCACGATGGCGACGTAAGATTCAGATTTGTTTTCACCGAATACGATAAGGCTTTTTCGTAACTATTACGGAATCTGATCATATTCAGATAAAAAGAGTGGAGAAAAATTTCTGTGTGGCCTTCGCGATTAAAATGACCTTTTATTCACTAGCTTTATATATAATAAATGTTTTGAGTAAAAAATAGAAACGAAACTGTAGTACTGATCCGCATCTTGATCTCACTAAAACAGGTAAAATATTCATAAATATCCGTCTAAATATAGAATTAGATTAATGATATTGAAGCAAAAAGGAAATTGAAATTAATAAATAGTATTCCTGATATTTCACCTTCTAAATGCTAGTTGTTTTCAATGTCACCAAGTTCTTTCATGTAGGACATAAAAATATTGAAATCATACCCAAAATCAGGTACTGAACCTGAGTCCCACCATGTATTGCCATCAAACGCACTGAAAATATCAGCTTCTGCTGCATTACCACTATCAAATAAATCTTTAAGATAATCTCTGTAGTAGAAGTTCCGCAAGTGTTCAAAACAAAATCTAAATTCAAATTCTATTCTATGTGTCAAATAAAATGTCGAATGATACATGGAACATTTTTTTCGCAAAGCTTGTACTTCAATTAGGATATTCTTGATCGATAGCTCTTCATCATTCATATCTATTTTAACCCAGGAAGTTATGCCAGAAGAGTCAGTATGATTAAATCTACTCACAACATCACTAATCGTAAACTCCTTTTCTATGAACCTGAAAATGATAGTAAAAGCAATTGGGATTAATCTCATCACTGGAGCCAAAATGCTGTTGCCTATTAGGTTTGAATAAATTGGCCCAAAAAAAGAACTTGGATTATCGAGAAAACTGGAGACCAACCTGATTAATATAAGTACACTTTCAAAAGCTCGAGCAAAGCATTTAAGATTTTGAGCTCTGAAACTACGACCCTGAGTTATCAAGAACAAAAGAAAATCTAAAACGAAGGATTTGTACACAAGGTCAACCCTGAGTAAAAAATCCGGTATTCTATAGTGTGGAGGATGTCCCCTGATAGAATTTTCAAACCGAAGTAATCTCTCAAATGAGAGGATCCTGAAATTCAAAAGGTCAAAATACTGATCCGAAAAAGTAGCTAATGTAGACATGTGAACATGCTTCTGTTTCAAGTTTGTAGTTAAAGTGACTTTTCTAATTAAGTCTGTTGCAATTACCTTTATTGTATAGTGACTTATCACGTTTGATTCTCTTCCTTCATGCAATCTTGCACATTTGGATAATCCATCAAGATATACATCAAGGTCAAACTCCTGTAATAATGGATTCATGCCAAAGTTGAAGGCCTGTGATGCATCCTCATATAAAATTTGTAACCAAATCTTCTTTTGAGCGTACCGCTCTTGCTCTGAAAGATAATTATCAAATTTATCCCCGAAGGAAAACTGTAGTCCCCTTATTCTAGACATTTCAATTGCGTTCCCTAAGAGCAATCTTGTCTCTACTGCGTCATTGTAATCCTCAGGACATATTGTTTTATAGATTCTTAGCATTATCACTGACTGAATAATGCTTAAATTTAACCTCGTTGAGCCCCTAGATGACGATATAAGAATTTTCGAATATTCGACATATGAGAAAGTTAAGTCAGCTATATTTTCCAAACCATGTTCTAAAATATCATTTTCGGTAAGAGTTAAGGCAGCGAATCTCAAAACAAGTAACATGCAAGCTAATGAACCATATTTCATTCCATTCAACTTGTTCTCTAATGGTATACCATCTTTTATTAATTGATGTATATCATTCTTGAAATCCTGTTCGTCCAAAAAGGGTACCAAAGAATAACAAACAGCGAAGAATCTATCCATGAGGAAACTCAAAGCTTCATACGACGGCAAATTCGGAATTTTAATAGGCATGGGATCCGGAATTCTTGTAAAATCCTCTGATTGTGATACATTTTCGCTTGGTGCTAGAACTACCAGATTATTTGAGTTTTCGTTTATCTTACAGAACTGCTGTTCTTGATTTTCAATATAGGTCAGAAGTAGCCTCCGGCAGTATGTATCCACTATCATAAGACTCATGTAGCTCGTTGGTCCAAAATATAATACTCTTAGGTTCTTTATGGCGATAATATGCAATTTATCTATATTTGCTCTTTCCTTCATTCCATCCAAGTCTTCTGGTAATTTCGCCAAGTCTCTATTCTCGAAGCCAGAATCAACTTGGCTAGTCACTATTCTATTTTCTTCTCTGTTTAGAGCGTCTTCCTTAATTCGTAATTGTCTTTTTAAATTCGCTATCTCTTTTTGAAGCTCATTACTATCATTTCTAGATTCATTCATCATCAATTGCATTTCCCAGGGATTAATATCATATGTGCAAAAGTTCATTTTACCAGAGGAAACACAAGCACCACACAACGGTTTGATCCTGTCACATTTTATTTTGCGTTGTTTGCACCTGCTGCATGACTTTGAGAACTTAGTTCTCCGGATTCTCCGCAAAGTATTATCATTTGTGTTATTATTTAGGTTCTCATAATAAGTTTTCTGCATTTTGCTAGATGATTTAGAAAACCAATATACTTATTCCGCGTAAAATTATGCTATTGATATTCTTTTTCTCTTCGTACAGAAAAGAAATGGTGAAAATTTCCGTGTATTAGCAAATGAATATGTAAGAAGGTTCGCGGTAATCAAGAGTTGGTCTTTACAAGGTAGTATTCGGGATACCTCGCCTTTTAATTCATGAACTGCCACCAAATACTACCCATGCTTTCATTCGCTTGAGAGAATAGAATGCAACGATCATATTTAGTATATTTTCAAACAGCTCTAAAAAAAAAAAAGTTCTAATCTATTATCTAAGACACTCATTGAGATCTAAGGTATCAAATGAGCTCACATCGCACCAATTATTATTCCAGCACTTAACAGAGACTTCTGTGCCATTTCTACAGTCAGGACTGTATGGCGTATACCTGTACTGCAAATCTATATAGGCTTGATTTGTTGCAATATCTGAAGTATTGCGTAATTTGGAGGAGACAAATTGATGCCAGAAACTTGCATTCAATGGAGCGTCAAGAGGCCATTGTCCGGTTGGATCATATGTTTCTCTTGCAGAATACTCCATTTTCCACTCAGGTTCTGCTCCCCCATTAGTGAAAGTGTCATTTAATTGTGTATAATAGTTGAAGGAATTTCTAATGTTAAAAGATTCATCCTCCACTTCGTAGTATCTCCATGATGGATTGTTGTACTGTATGGGTGTTACTGACTGCGATACCCAATACATATTGATTATGTCTTCAGCCTCCTTTGCAGATCCAGCTTTGTACATGACGTGGAACTGATCTCTATGTGTGTGGCCAAAGAATATATTTGCAATCGTGTAGGGGGAGAATCGTTCAATTATTTTGTGAAAAATTCTAGTTTGTGTATAGATTGTATTATCACCACTCAAGGGAACGTGTGCGAGAATCCATACCCTCTGGTCTTTGGCTTCTGATTCGACTAATTCATCTATGAGGAACTGCCATTGTCCAAACATATCCCAATCGGTCAGAGAATTAATGTAAGCCCATAAGTTCGATTTATAATAAGTATTAGAATTTAGAGAAATGACTTTCAAACCACGCTTTGTTTCTACTGAATAGCCTGCGTAATGTTGTTTAATTTCACTGGTCCAATTCTGAGGGACCCATCCATTTTCTGTCCAAAGTTGTTGCATCAAGTCCTCATTCCAGTTGTAGAAATTATTGTAATCATACTTGATAGGTGCCATCTGAGCATAAGGAAAAGCATCATGATTCCCTAGAACAGGATAAACTGTTTTGTTGCCCAAGTAAGACTTCATAATAGCGAAGGTCTTGAACTCTTGCTCCATCGTGAGTTGGGGTGTATCATGTATGCCATCATGATCGACAAGATCACCCGTAAATATAGTAAATTCGAAAGAATCAAACATCTCTGACTTACGTATATACCTCAAAGTATTATTGAGTAAGACTACTGGTACGTCACATTTATAACCTCCAAACGTCGTGGTAGGTAAATGAACTGAATTGAACCCTTCATTCTTCGGAAAATCGTAATAGTCTCCTTTGACATAAACATCACCTTCGTAGTGTGCATTAGGATAGAAAGAGTATTCAATGGGACTATCAGTCGGCAAATTGTTGTTAAACTCGTAATAGGTGTCTGAGAAATTATAATCGTTTTTCAATAGTTTAGTATTGAAGGATTCTGGCAAACAGCAAATGTAACTACTACAGTTACTTTCACTTCCGATTTCATATCTCAATTGCACATGGGTATCACTGAGGTGTAACACATTAAAAGTACTTCTGTTAGAAGACAGGTAGACAGGCTCCGAATAATGTTTTGGTTCCTTGGGAGGCCATTTTGTTTCGATATCGGTGTTGTTGACGAAGTCATCGATATTAGGCAATTCACAGGTGCTATGCTTATGGTAACAGTATATATCTAATTCTACCTCATTGCTTGTGTTAAAGCGTGTTAAGACTTCAAGGAAGTCATTATCAAAGTAGCTTAAGTAGGGCGTGGAGAGAGTCGCACCTGCAGCAGGAACTGATATGTTAGCTTTACCATTTGTTCCGGAAGAAATGAAAAAATCTATATTTAAACATGCTCCAAAATCTCCTTCATTTTGTTCAATACAGTATTTGTATAATATCAAACCAACAAGGTGCTTCTTATCAGGATATTGTCTGAGCAATGAGCTTGCAAACTTTATATTGTTTTTACATTTCTCACACTCAGTCAGGTTGTATGCCGATAACTCTCTTAAGTTTTCATCAATAAACCTTAACTCACTCGTAGTAAGCTGATCGAAAATCAGGTCACTCATCAAGTCTCTTGCTCGAATTTGTTTCGTTATCGACTTCAAGTCCAGAATTACATGACCGAAGGTACATAACACTGAGCTGAATAAAATAAGACTGAATAAAAAGGCCCTCATTTTAATCTCAATAATTGTTCGTATTCATTTCAGTAACAATATGGGCAGCTCTATATATATTTATGGTTCACGTTGTAAAGTTTTGCTCTATTGTCTCAAAGCTAAGTATAATATTGCAGCTTTCGCATAACATAAAATCACACTAAAAATGGTGTTTTTCTCAACTTCTAAGCATAAAATCGACACGTGCAAGGGCCGGTAATTTAATCGCAAGCGCACTCTCCTTTTCAAACAATACAATGTACACCCCCAATCTCAATTCTATTGAACTAGAAATATGATACTATAACAAACTTGCATTTGATAGACCTGAGTATGTATATTGGAACACGTTTCAATTGTTGTAAAATGATTTGCATGAATCCTTTACGGGCTATTAAAACTCGTTTATTGTTGTTCGCACTTAGGCGTGACCTTTTTCAAGAATAGCTATACTTTTAGATTTGAAAACCTTTGTCTGCTGCAATGTTTCTAGCTACTACTTAATTCCTCGTTCCGTTCCTTTTTATCTGAACCAGAAAGCATAATTACTTAAGCGATCGAAGTTATTAATGCAACCATTACATCTCCTAAGCCGAGGTACTGTGCAAACACTTGCCTTGGAATAGCTTATTTATATCCTCATAACGGCAACGGGGATTAGGGAGAATATTTTTAGTCTAGATATTTAAGACTGCGAGTTTGAAATTTTTTCCTGATTGTTTGAAATTTAAGATGACAGAGATCGAATAAATTGAGTAATATTTAAACGCTTTAAGTTGATTCAATCGAGATATTATTGAGGAAAAGTGTTTAGCTCAAAACAAATAATGCCAAATTTAAAACCAGAAGCTGCTATCTGTTAATCAAAGTCGATGCTAAGAAAATAACTTGTATAGTTCGTAAATATAGAGATAAGAAAGAATCTCTAATGTCTCGACAGCTTTATGGCTGATGACTTCCAAGAATTTTCTTATGCAAGAGAAGAGGCTTTAGTTTATAAGAGTCTTACAATCTTTTCTTAGCTACTTAACGTTTGGATCTTAATGAAGAACTTAGAGCACGATTCTGGGAATATGAGAAATTACCGTTGATAATAATGACTATTATTTCGATAAGCATGATAAAGGTTCTCTGAAAGTCTCTTTCCTACCTATCAAACATGGTAAATAGATCGATTTCAACAAATTTCTTTAGTAACATAGCTTCTATAACGCTTCTGCGTTGGTCAGTTATTGCTGTGGAAGTCCTAATCCCATGAATGCTTGGATAAATAGCTTGCCCTTTTAATTACTATAAACCCCATGTAATGTATAGATCCATGAAAGTAGCGATCATTTCAATCAGTTGTGTTTAAACCGTCACTCGGTCGGCGTAGATGTTCATAGTATTATATTATCAACAGAATTTTACCTGAAAGAGAACTTGAAATGAATGAACAACCGATCGCACACAAGAGAATCAAAGATACTAGCAGCTTCAATAGTAGGTTCATTCAAATATTGTTCACTCATCGAAATGTTTTCCTGAAGAGTATCCGATCACTTCGAATCAGTTCAGTGTGCTTGAGAGCTAACTTGTGTTACGACTGGTAGTCGCGAATGAGAAAAAGCGATACCATTCTACTCTGGTTGTTTTTTTTCCTTTGCTGTGCTAGACGATTTCCCAATACTGCGAGCCTGAACCTAACATCTATAATAATGAAGGCTTCATCATAAATATATATGATGCATGGGGCAAAGCGAAAGAGAATTTCAGAGAATGTGTTTGCTGAAGTAAAAGGATTATTACTGCAGAAGTTTCAAATGAATATTAACAGGGCAATTTGGTGTTTATATTTAATGAGGGCTGCAAACTAAGCAGTGATGAAGCCTTTCTCATCCAAGATATGATCTGCATTGTATAGTCTTTTTGTTTCAAGAGACATTTCTGATTCTTGGATCAGAAACGATTAGCGGCAATTAGTGGCTACTTCCTGTTGAGTAAATGGACTCCAACTTATCTTTGGCCCATTATATCCATTTTCGTTGGTTTTTATAGAACATCCCAGGCCAATATGATACACTTCTAAAATTGGAGTTCCCTATTAATGAGATGCAGCAGAAAATTAATATTATTGATAGTTTACGTTTCAACCCTACTTCTTCACTATACTGAATTAATAAACCTATTCCGTAGTTGCATGTATTGATTCAAAAGCTCCTTAAAAAGTTCTATCATCTGCTAAATAGTATTCGAATCACCCTAAAAGTCTTCTTATGTCGATGCGTGCTTTAGATGCTGCTAAAATTTCAAATTACATAGATAGCCAGATTAAAGTATTTGGGTGTGAAACATTTGTAGCATACAAATCCTAAAGAACGATGATACTAATTTTTTTTTTTAAGATTAGTATATTTGTCCCATCATGGATTAATAATAGTAAGCGTTCGAATGGAGGTTTGTCGTATATACTAATTAGCCATTTCGACAAAATATATGAAAATCTGCGGAATTACGCGAGAACTCTGAAAACAAAAAGGTGACTTCAGAATACGAAGATAAGACTCTTTCTTATTAACATGCTAACGATAAACCAAGGAAATGATAGAAGACTAACAAGCTAGAGATCTGTATACTCAAATATAAAAAGCAATTGCCGCTACTGAAAATTGCTTGCAATATAATAGAAACGTTAAACAGCTGGCTCGACTTATTGACTCAATCCGTGCTCATTAAATGCTCATTGTCTTACTGCTAAGAACTTAAGGCAACTTTATTAATGATGTCAGTCAAGTATTTAGTAGGCAAAAAAATATAAAAACCGAAGAAGAAAGTTCTCAAACATTAGCTATATATCATTAAATTCTTCTAGGTTAAAAATCGAATTAAAATTAGACTGCACGTCGTTCAAGAATGGATCTGATGCTTCAAAAGAGTTCATTTCCAAATCCATTCCTAATGGGGTCGCCATGATATTTTGCCAGAAATTTTCAGCTACCAAGAAATCTTTTTCATACTTATCTGAATCAGGTTGTGATTGCTCATATCCGTGCAAGGTTTCTTGCCCTTCAAAAATGGTGGTATCGCTGTTCTCTAGAAGAATTGGAAAATTTGATTTTAAATACTTCAAAGTAATTGCTAAAGTACAACGCAATTTATGGCAGGAATAAAATTTCACACTCATATGAAGACTATTGCTATTAAGTTTATGAAGTATTTCGGTCATTCTCTTAATGGATATCAATTCATCTCCAGTATTTATGCCTGTCCATTTCACAAGACCAATCGAATCTGGAGAACTGAAATGTTTTACAGACTCTAATAATGATATATTGCCTTGATATGCGCTTATTAGGATAGACACCAAAGTTGGTACTATTTTCATGACATAAGAAAAAATTGAAGGCGCTACGAATGACTCAAGTTCGGAGCCAAACAATTTCGAGGGATCTTTTGAAAATACATGGGCTATCCTCAAAAGAATAATTCCAGATTCTAGGGTGAGATATAGATATTCTGTCAGATGTCTTGACTCAGGTTGATTTCTTCCATGAGTATACGCCACATAATTCAAAATATAAAGCTGATAGGTTAAAGCAACCCTTAATAGAAACTCTTGCGCTCTGTCATTGGATGGAGAAGCGGCGAACACAAATTCAGAATTATATAACTGATCAAAAGCCCTTAGTTTTGAAAATAAAACATGCTTGATACTTTTGATTACTCCGTGGATGTCCAACAATCTTATGGGGCGTTTCTTATCATCAAAAATACTTAAAGCCCGCCTTATCAAAATCGTTGCTTCTGCTCTTACTTTGAAATGTCGCATGATGTTTATCTCTTCGTCTGATATCGCAAGTTCTTTTTTGTCTGAAGTATTAAAAGGCCATTCGGAATCGAAATCTGTATCACTTATCATCAATGGTCGCCCATATGAAAATGCATAGGATGCATCCATATATAATAGTTGTGCCCATATTTTCCTCCATATATGCTGCAAAGGTATATTTAAAAAATCAGCCTTCACCTTACATGGATCAATTCCCAATCCACAACTTCTTGCAATAAAGATAGATGAGGATAATAATAATGTTGACTCATAACTTTCTGGGTCACCTTCCGGGCAATTAAGCTTATATGAGTACAATAATAAGATTGCTTGTAAATAGCGAATCTCAATCTTACGCCGCCAAGGAAAACATAATAAGCATTGTGCATCATCTATAAAATGAATCGGTATAACAATATCATTTTCTTTAATCATTGTTACCAAAGTGTCTTCTCTTTTTTTTGAATCGCTCGAGAGATATTCCCTCATGGGTAACGTTATGTAGGCAAATCGTAAAATTATGAGTAGTTGGCAAATTAAAGCCATCAGAGAGAAATTGTCAATCCTAAAGTTTGAAATTTTGTTTCCTTCCGTAACCAATACTTCCTCTAACTCACGCATAAATATTTCCTTGTCAATTATTGGTATAAACTGATAGCAAAATTGAAAAAATCGCTCGCATAGAGCATTGATTATTTGTGTGGAGGGAAGTTTTTCCAACAAAAGATTCAACAGCTTAATATATAACCCTTTAGTCAGCTTTTGGAAGGAGTATTTATCAAAATCTTGGTCATTATCCGCCAAATTTCCCTCCTGATACTTTTTCTTTTCCATTCTCAAGTACTCTTCAAAAATCCCATTAGCATGCTGATCGTTGATAATTAGTGTCATATACCCAGTTGGACCAAAATACATCGGAGACGACTCCTTCATAATTATTTTCATTGACGTTAAAGACAGATTATCATACGCAACACTTTTATCTTTAGAATAATCTATCGCTGTTTCTTCACTTTTCAGATCTGCCAATAAATAGCCTGACGATCCACGATTTCTAGATAAATCTAGTTCAAGACGTTTTACACGCTCTCTTAAAACCTTAACTTCGTTTTGCATATCTTCAACATTAGAATTGGTGTAAGCTTGCCAAGGCTGTTTTTCATAATTGCATTGAGATGTGGCACCAAGGTTCAAGCAATTAGAGCAATAGGGTCTATGTCTATCACATTTTTTTTTCCTAGTACGACATAAAGAACATGAGATTGGGACTCTACTTCGCTTCGGTCTTTTCAGTTGATCCCTATCCATATTTTTATAGTTAACAGTTTAGTGGCCTTGAAGGAGTATTTTGCCAATAAATACAGCTTAGTGTTTGGATTTCGCGCACGATTTAAAGCAATTGCACGATTACGCTTAGATCAGACTCATTTACTTTATGTGCTGCTGATGTGAAACTTGATATTAAATAGTAGTACAAAAAAGAAAAAGAAAGATAAAGCTATTTAACCTTGAATACTTTGTCATAGTCAGTCAAGACGAACCGAAATCTGACATCATTGTTCTTCGCCCTCTGTAAAGCTTCTGATACACCTTCCTCAGACATTGGAATTCTCTCAATCCAGGGTTTAACATCCTTATCTGCAACTAATTTTAGCATAGTATTGATTTCTTCGTGAGTTCCGGTGAGGGAAGTTGACAAAGTTACGCCTGAGAAAAGAAACCTGAAGGTGTCAATAGTCAATTTTTCACCTGCAGGAGGTCCGCATATTGAATGGATCGCTCCTCTAGCTTTTAGAATCTGCATGTATTCATCAATGTTGATGCCCGATAAAGAAGAGCCACACAAAAGTAGTAGGTCTAATTCTTTAATATAATGTCTCGTCCAATCTTTCTCTTTGGAAGAAATATAGTGATCTGCGCCTAATTTCAAGCTATCTTCCCGCTTGACGTCTGACCTCGATATCGCATATACTTCTGCCCCCAAGGCCTTAGCTAGCAAGATTGCAAAATGGCCAATCCCGCCTATTCCACAAATACCGATCTTTTTACCTGGCCCAATTTTGTAGCGAACTAATGGAGAAAAGGCAGTGATCCCACCGCATAGAAAGGGAGCAGCAACCTCTGAAGGCAAAGTTTCTGGTATTTTGAAGCTGAAATGTTCGTGTACCCTAATATGGGATGCATAACCTCCCTTAGAGATGTATCCATCCTCGTATGGACTGTCATAAGTGAGGACCATTTTGGGGCAATAACCATAATTTCCGTCCTTGCAATCATTACATTTAAAACATGATAATACTTGAGCACTTACTCCGACTCTATCGCCTATAATCACTGAAGTGACACTTTTCCCGATTTGAACAACTTTACCAACTATTTCATGGCCTGGGACAAGAGGGCCTTTCAGTGGGCCCCAATCGCCTGTCGCTGCATGCACATCGGAACCACATACGCCACAGCACTCAATTCGAATATCAATGTCTCTCTCATTGAGCAGTTTTGGTTTAAATTTATAAAACTTTGGTTCCTTGATATTTGATTTAAAAATTGCGATACTCTCAAAATCTTTTGGATACGCCATTGTGTTTGACTAATTCCTTTTAATTATTTTTCTTTTAAGAAAAGCTAAACAGATAAATCTTGATTCGAATATTTCTCTAATGCTGCCTTTATTTATAGTCTTTATTGGGATTTAAATACAAGTATTGATTATCATAGTTGAAACGTATCCGATCTCAGCCCAGCGGTGATAGCGGCGTGAGCGCTGCAATCCATTCATTTGTGATCATCTTCTGAGATAATTTGTTATATAAGCAAGAGAAAAAAAATGAAGGATTATGCTGAGAAAAGCATTCCCTATGATCAGTAAATTTCATTATACTAGATTCTGCGATATGATAGGAGGGATTTAGCGCATTAAAAGCGGATATAGCGGTGGTGTACTGATGTGTGGTGTACTGATGTGTGGTGTACTGATGTGTGGTGTACTGATGTGTGGTGTACTGATGTGT